>CM032483.1:15957522-16156285 GCA_019059595.1 Marasmia exigua | reverse complement strand
CATGACTGAACATATATTTCATATAAACAATCATTAAATACCGATGCCATGAGTCTTTGCGCTTCAAGTTGATAACACGATATTCAAAGGCGTGTTTCCTCAGTGTATCATTTTTAAAAACTAGTCAGTATTCAAATTGATGTCTTTCCAACATACTCCACCACTAAGGCTTAGGGTAAAATAGGACGTTGGTTTCCAATCTATAGGCCGCGAACCAGAAAGTCTAATTTAAAGCAGGACGTTAAGGACGAATCGGAGTTTCACCTCTCTTTCCAAGCCGGTGTGTGTCCTTTGTTTGAATGCGACAGGTATATTCTCGTTTGTTACGGGGACGGCTTCAAATTAAGCCACCAGCACCGAGGCCACGAAATACAATGCCGGCTCGCAGCTAGGTTCCTAGTTTTTTTTTTAAAATATCAATAATAATAAGTCCTCTAAACCGATAGTTTCGATAATGGCGGAAAACTCAGCGATCAGCCACATCTGATGCAGGACATAGTATAGTGCAAAAGTGTTTGCGCAGACAACATGGCACCTCTATTCCCTTACCCTCATAATTCCCCCGATGGAGTCAGTAATGTGACACGACTGAAGAGGGATCAGGCGGCAGGACCAATGAGCCTTAACGTGATTTCCGAGGCACGGGGGTTACAAGAACGCTACTTCAGGGGCTCCGGGCTGGGACATGAGAATTTCGTACAAAAAAATTCAGGTACAAATTTTAGCCCGACCCGGGGGATCGAATATGTGTCCCAAAAATCGCAGCCGTCGCTTTAAAGTGCGACTCTTTGCCCTGACAGTGGGACAGTATATAGGTTGTTAATTTACCTTTACATTTTTTTTACTACGTGGTGGCATAGAAGCGAGCGGCTCGCCTGATGGCAAGCTATTACCGCAGCGGACGTCTGGCAACTTTCCAGATGGTCCCGCTTAGCGTTGAATGCCCTCTGGCAAACTTCTTTAATATATTAGTGGTTGTTGGGAAAACACTGGAATAGGGGGCATTGCGAAGTAATTTTGTACCGTACCGTGAGATAAAATGATTTACTATCCTCGGATTGTAAACAGGATTTGAACAGGATTAGGGTACAAATGGCGTTGTAGGTAATGTATGTAATAAATAGGTAGGTAAGAGGTTACTGAATTAGGGACTGTCAGCACTTTGTTAATAGCTTCGCCTAATTTGAATGATAATAAAATTGATGACCTGAAACACAAGCTTATGACGCTTACATTAGGTCGGTGGTCTTAGGCATTAGTCTCGGACAATATTGAAACTGTTGAACATAATTCACCTTCATTATAAATCGCGATCAAAAGTTATTACTGTCCTAAAGTCCAAGCCGTCCTTTCCAATACGCAAGTCAAACGGGGCGGCCATGGCTTAGTTCCGGAATACTTTCTTAGATGAGTCTTGAACTTGAAATACGGGTGAATAGTAACCTATGAATTAAAATTCGAGTTCCTCGGGCTCCCAAAACGATAGCTTTGAATGCAACGGCGGAATTACACTTTACAGATGAAGAATAGAAAGAACACACCTGAAACACTCTTATACATACATATATTAAAACCAACCCTCAAAAACTTGACCAATTTGCCCAAACCAAGCGTAGTAATGGTACATCTATATATCTATATAAAATATATTATAGATATTAATATTATATATAATATATATATTATATATATATATATATATTGTATTGGATTGGATGATCGGTAGATGCTTTGATAAGGAACGGGTAAGAGGTCGATATTTGAGTTATAGAATGACCGTGCGAGAGGGAGATAGACGACGGCCATGGCCGGACGACAGTGAAAGGCGTAAAGGACGTACGACGGTTATATATTAAAGAAGTAGAACTATTCGAAACCAGTGGTGTGTGTTATTTATTCTGTTCCCACATTGGGGGCTCGTCCGGGAAGGATAAAGAATAAACATCTTAGGAGACGGAATAAAGGAAGACGAATAAACGACGAAAGAAGAATAAAAAAAATGACGATCGAAGAAAACTAGACGAAATAAGACGGAAAAGAAATTTGGAATTATAAACAGTGAAGAAGATGATTTTAGGTGACGAAGTAAGAAAGGGCGACGAATCTTACATTCGAACTTCCACGTTAACCGATATGCGTTTTAGCGGAAACGGAGAAGCAGAAGACGTAATACGGTGGGGATTGCCCAGAAGGCTCCGAAAGGTGCGCTCACTACGTGCAGATAAGCCGTGAATTCATTGGCTGGAGACGCTGCAAGTTTCGTAATCTACGACATAATGATATAAGGAGTTTTCAGGAGGAGTTTTTATACATTTTTGGTTCGGAGAGTGGAGCTGACTTCAAAGAGGACGACACAATGTGGATTTAATTACGACGAAGATGATGATAGTGAGTACGATGAGGAAGATGAAGATGCCTGGAGTACGAGACAATGATGAAAGAAAGTAACTGTAGTCACAAAGCGGAAGAAAAACCTATGTGAAATGATGAGGGCGTGGAAACCAGCAGATAGTACTGACTGGAGATGATAGCCATTACGCCAAAACAGAATCTGTTTATGGTATACTAGTCCCCCCGAAAACCTCTTAAATTATTAAAAACCATTGACAAACTGTCAGAGATGTAATGTTTGACATTAAAATTATATTCCCCAAACATCTTGCGGAAAGTGAATTATGGAGCTCAAGATCAAAAAAAATGATTTTGTGGAAAAAGAGAATCGACAGAGGCAGTCAGAAGAAAGGGGGTAGAGCAGGACGGCGTATTGAAAGCGACAAGTATGTTTCGAATTTTTCGAAATATAGGCTCGGGTTGCTGATCCCCAATTCGCATTTGGCAAGCGTGGTGATTAAGCCTATTCCCATCATAGTAGCGATGACGTGATTTATATGGATGGAGGACTTTGCCCTGCAGTGGGACAGTTTATAGGCTGATACTTCATACTTATAAAAAGTTTTAAAAATTTACTTAAATGTATGTCGATTTGTAAGTGGTGTTTACAACCTATGCAACAAAGAATTTTCGATTTTGAATTTGAGTGTTTGGCCGCGAAATGAAATATAGGTTTTTTTAGTTTTGCGGTTTTTGACATTTAAGAATCAATGGAATCCGATATTTGATAATTTAAACCCACCCTCACTTATATTTTTTAAAAATCAAAGTTAAAAACTTGTTATCTCTTTGGAGGATATATTGGTGTGCAAATAATAAGCCGAATTAGGTGCAATAATGAGTGTTTTTAATTGAAACGTTGTTGCTTGGACGGCTAGCGAGGAATGAAAGTGAACCGAGTGACACTCGCGTATATACAAAATCACGCTCTGATATACAGGTAGCAGCATTATATAAATTAGCAACTTATTGCTTGTAAAAACCGACAGGCGTTTCGTAAACCTGGACAAACTTTTTTTTTATCGCTAACCGAAAGAATCATAATAGGTATATGAATAAAGTCCATTTAGCATCTTAGATCAATAAATAAGCGAAAAAATCTGCTGTTCATACAAAATAGAATATCCAACGTTGCTATAATTTATGGACAGCCATGTTTTTTTTTCGCTTATTTTGTTTACTGACTGCTAAATGGACTTTATTCACGTTACCTATTAATGATTATACTATCATGCAGGCTTAACCGTGGGCGAGCCAAGCTTTCGGCATGAATGGGCCGGCTCGACCTCGGAGTGATCCACAGGCTCACAGAAAACCGGCGTGAAGCAGCTCTGTGCTGTGTTTCGCTGCGTAGTGAGGGCACCGGATGCCCAATCCGGGGAATCGGGGTCTTAAAGATTGCATCGCACTGGTACATGACACTGGGTCGCGGTGTCAGGGCGGGGCGGCAATTGGCTTACCATCAGGTTGATCCGTCTGTTCTTGTCTGCCGTACCTTATTTCATATACTGAAAAAAAAATGCATTGTGCTGTTTTGCCGTGTGGTCCCGGCGAGAGAAGAATGTAGGCCACCCTCACTCTTACCGAGGTGTCGGTACAAGGCGACTACGTAAAGCTGCTGGCATGATCATCGGCACCCCAGAGAAGGAAAACACTCGCGCAACCCGTCTGCCAAGCGTGGTGAGTATGGCAATTACCCCTCTGTGCTTGAGGGAAGGCCGTGCCCCAGCAGTGGGGACTTAAATGGGCTGATGATTGATGATGATGAAGTTTTCGCTGCGTGAGTGAGGGTGCGAGGCCAATCTGGGGGAAAATAGGGTTCAAAGGTTTGGCGGTGGATCCAAAGCTGTCGGTCTGAGCCCGGGTTACGCTAGACCTATGATTCCAAGGATTTTGGTGTCTGTACTTACATGAGGCGACTAGACGTGTGTAACTCTTACTGAAAACACTCAGTGATCCTCTGTTCTGAATCTCTTATGTTCGCTCCGAAGTGTACCTATCATTCGACTGAAATGAATCTCGAGTCAGAGTGAACTGAATGATCCGAGTGAGCTGAATGAGCCGAATGATCCGAAATGATGTTAAGTGATGCTAAGCAAACATCATCATGACTGACCGGATGGCCCAGTTGGTAGTGACCCTGCCTCTTACGCCAAAGGTCGTGGGTTCGATCCCCACCCTGGACAAACATTCGTGCGATGAACACTTGTGTTTGTTCAGTGTCTGGTTGTAATATGTATTTAAGTATATATTTGTGTTCCTCTGTTGTCTGATATCTTTAACACAAGTGCTTAAGCTACTTAGTATGGAATCAGGTCAATGTATGAGATGTTGTGAGAATTATTGTTATTATTACTGTCACCTGATGTTGCAGACGAGCAGACAGATCAGGTGATCCGTCTGCTCGTCTGCCACCTATGACATAAAAAAGTCATCCCAAATCCTGTATCATGGTGGTCCAAACGTACCCCAGGCTTCGAAGCGACATGTTGGACGCAACTGAGAATCACACGCTAAGAAGAGGGAAGCGATCAGTACTCGTGCCCGCTCCTTGCGGAGCGTTACAGTGGAGTCTCTATGTGTAGCGAGGGGCTCTCGGCGCCTTCTAACTTCCGGCGCCCGGGTGCACCTCACCCCCTGCACTCTAGGTAAAGACGCCCCTTTAATCTAGTTTTTTTGTATGTGATAGACATACAAAAAAACTTTTGTGAGGGTTTCGTGATGGAAATTATTAAAAATAACGGTGTATGGGGTATTAAGTTAATTCCCACAGGAATTAATCATAATCCTTGCGACACGGGTCGTTGGCATTAGACTTAAACTTCCTTGCAATAAATCACGAAAAGAAAAACCTTTGGACTGAAGTCGTCTCTTATTTTTTACGGTACAAAGTTTTTGAGTAGGGCTGTGTTGATTAAATTTATTGTTATCGATGAAAACTTTATTCTTTATTGAGCTATGATAGTGTAGTAAACGAGTGGTAGTACGTTCTAATCAGAGCACGCAACTCTAGATTAATGTTAAAATTTTTGTGTATTTCTACCATTACCTCGGTGGTGGTACGTTTCTTTTAATTAAATTGAAAATCTATCCGAAACGTGCAATTTTTAGTAAAACAATTTACGTGGAAACCCACATTGTTGAAATAATGATTCTTTCTACACCTATAGCGATGATCCAGTTGGTCTCATCTGGTTCCAATGTCTAAGGGTTTCGAAGCACAGATTAATTTTTTACATTATAAACGGGCAGACGGCACACCTGACGGAAAGTGATCACTGCCGCCCATGGACATCTGCAACACCTGAGGTATTACATATACGTTGCCGGCTCTTAAGAAAGGAATAAACCAATTTCTTGAAGGTCACCAGGTCGTATCAGTTCGGAAATATCACGGATGACAGCTGGTTCCACAGTGCGTGTGTTTTATTTTGGTAACTCTTCCTCATCTCAACGTCTGGTAGCCCAGGGTATGCTTGGTAATAGGTTGGTAAGAAAAACTTAAATCGATACGAAATAATATCTTATTAAGATATCGATAGATGAAATATCGACAGCAAAACAACATTAGTGACCCAAAGATTTTCCAAGTAACTTTTGCAGGGAATAGGCCGGCGGTTAACCCGAAAGTTTGGCGCGGGCGTCGGCTATTGATAGGTTAACTTTAAACCACTGATATAATACACCTTATATGAAAATAAAAAATATTTATTGCCGAGATTACACAGGTACCCACAACCACAGGTTCACAGAAGACCGGCGGAAAACTGCGATTGCGCTGTTTTCGCCGTGAGTGCAGGTACCAGAGGCCTAATCCGGGGGTCAGGCACTTGTGACTCCACTAGTGTTGCGACAAACGGGTGGTGGCAATTGCAAACTATCGAGTGATCGTCTGCTCGTCTGCCATTTGTCACACAGAAAAAAAACGAACTTGGTTGGTTGTAGTGACAACCGGGTGTCATTCCAACCGGCAAGTTAGTTGTCTATTCTGGCGGAAGGACTAAAACACTCGGCGTGGGCTAAATCATAATCTTAGTGTACGAGCTACGTCGCACAGACCAGGTCAGCAACGACCTACATGCAGCGCGCCTGACCGATGGACCGTCTTCGTGCACCGTCGGCACTCTACACCGACAGCAAACTAGGAAATACCTTTGAATGTGATAATAAAGATAGAAATTGTATATAAACAACTAAACTACTAACAATAAACAGATTTCAACCGTCTGTGTTGGGTCTCATTTCTCCCGCTGCGGCCAAGACACATTTAGCCGTCACTATGATCAGTCGAGTGAGCCTGCTCGACTGGCAGCGGTTCCCCTCCTACCTACCGTCCTGACTCTTCCAGCTTGCTACCCTGGGCGACCCGGGAGCAAGCTCCCATCACCTTATCTATATATGTATTTATTCCGGATAGGCAGGGCTAGAGCTCTAGGGACTTAGTAGGCTCTAGGCTCACTAGAGAGTTAGGTTCCCTTCCTTTCCTTATAAGCTGTTCGCCGGGACGCGATGCTTTACAACCATCGCTTCCCGCCCGGACACTTAAGAAGTAAGTATTTTTAGATATTGTAAAAGTTCCACATTCTGTTGTGTCTAGAATTTTCATGATTCCATTTAGAATCTCTTTTCTTTTCCTCGCACCATTACTTTTTCCAAAACGTAACAATAATTAAGGCCAGGTAGAGAAAAATATCGCTAACTTTCGCATGATGACTCCACTCTACTTATTTACCGTCGATAACCTGGTTGTCGGGATAACCTAATTTCTTTCAGAAAACAATATAACGTAGCAAAATAAGTACAGATAAGGACAAAATAATGGGAGAAAACAATTATGTAAGTAAAAGTGGTGTGTAGGGAAAGAGACAAGTTACCAGTAATGAAATAAATATAAAATAAAATAAAAATGATTTATTCAGAAAAACACCATTACAAGAAAAAATATAGGACTGTTCTCACATAAGGTCGCCCTGTGTTGTGAGAGACAGGCTCTTTATGGTAAAACGGTGGCACACAATACACGTGTTTTTGATCCTTACCTAAACTAAACTAAATTTAATTAAATTGGACAATAGGTTATCTGCGCGCGCGCGCGCGTTTTTGTGCATATGGTGTATTCGTGTGTGGTGTATGTGTGTGTGTATGCGTGTGCATGTGTGTGGTGGGTGTGTGTGTGTGTGAGTGTTATATACCTCGTAGTGTGGTGAATGAATAGTGTATAAATGTATGTACTTTTTTATTTTATTGATTTGTCGACCCGTTTGGAACAATGGCAGTGAACGCTGCCCCTGGTCCAAGGGTTGCGGGTTCGATCCCCGCACAGTACGAACACCGGTGCATGAACATGTCCGTTTGTATTGGTCCGGGTGTTCCCCATGTATTACAAGTATGTATTTACAGAAGAAAAGCATTATACGTATATACCTGCAATCCCACTGTTGACACTGATATCCGTAACACAGGACCCTGAGCCACAATGTATGTGATGTTATGAATTATTTATTATTTATATTTATTTATTGATTATTTTTTGTTTATTATCTAGTCAAAGAGATGAGGTAGTGATGTTTTGGATGAGTTCCTCCAAGTCATCATATCCATACTGCTCCAAGCATTTCATTATCAAGTCTTTAAATTTCCTGTTGTTGAATTCTGATAAATTTTTGTTTAGTAGAAGTATTTTATTATATAGGCGCGAGGCTATTTGGTTAAAATGACGCTTTGCGAATGTAGATCGGGAAATAGGCAGTTTAATTTTCGGAAAATCTTTTACCAGCATTCGGTATATACGGAACTATCTTGCTGTGGAATCGACATAATGATAGCATAATGAACAGTTTTCGCACCGGCAGAACCTTGGCCTGTTTATAAAGCTCTTCAGTGGAGAATCGGAAGGGTAGACCCAGCGCGACTTTCAACACCGCTCTTTGTGCTTTCTCCAGCTGGAGAAGATGCGACTTCGCTGCATTACCCCAGGCGCATATACAATAAGTGAGAATGCATTGACATAAAGCTTTGTATGTTGATATGACGAGTCTCTGATCTGCTGCAAGACGAAGTTGTTTAAATGCGAAAATTAGTTTGCGAGCTTAGATGATACCTTACTTAGGTGCTGCTGCATTGGAAGTTTTCGTCGATGATAACGCCTAAGTATTTAATGTCTGTAACACGCGATATGACTGGACAGTTGCAATTCGAATTTATATATTTATAGCAAGGGTAGGTATGTAATTTAATTCCAAAATTAATATCACTTAATACAGTTTAATAATAAATAAAAAAGAGCATATTTATAAAAATAAATTTAATTAAATTCATTAATTTATACCAGCGCTGCTGCGGCAGCACCATGCTGAGGCCGGGACCTGATTGACCTCACACTTCACACATGCCTATTTATTTAGAATATTTTCATTGTATAACTATGTACTATCGTATATCTTGTTTTTGTACTCACCTTTGTCCGTAATATTTTAATGTGTAAATGCTCCCTATGTTTTTAAATGAATATCAATTGTTAAGTGATGTGTTGTGATAATCAATAAAATGTCTTTTTTTTTCTTTCTTTCTTTATTTCAACTAAGTAGGTCATATAATTCATTTGCTGCGTGAGTGAGGGTACCGGAGGCCAATTCCGGGGCGAAAGGGGAGTTTAAACGTTGGTACCGCACTTTTGACTTCGCTGGTATTGCACATGGACACCCCACGGGCGGCGGCAAATCGCAATACCACAGGTGACTCGTCTGCTCGTCTGCCACCATGATATAAAAAAGAATGTCAAGTAACATACTTACAATCGGTATATTTAACATGAAACAATTTCTTTCACATCAAGAATATTCAATTTTTAAAAGTTAAAACTTAGAAAAGTGGTCTTAATTTGAATGAAAAGAAAAATATACTCTGATAACTATCCTTAAACTCACTGTAACTTAAGTGTAAACATCCTACTGTATAATGTCATGAAAAAAAAACGTTAAGGAATAAGTATCTGACATTCTTTTTAATTCTTCATGAAAAGGAATGACATAGAATATCATAATGGCAGAGAGAGAAATCTTCGAGAATTAACCTTTACTACAATAACTTAAGTAGACATTTTGATTTAAGAGCGGCTTAACCGCTATTTATTGCAGCTGTCACGAACGAGAAGAACGTTTGGGCTAAAGTTCAGCTGTTTCATTTCACTGTAAATTGTCTCGGGTTTGAGTGAGCTGCGGCACTGAGTGACTGACAAGATGACGCAAGATTGCAAACGGAAACACGTTTAATATTCTCCAACTGATTACGGCTACGGCGGCCAATATCAACGATCAGCCACGTATGCAGGATATATTATAGTGCTCAAGACAGTGTGTGCGCAAACACACAAGAGAGTGTACTTACTCCCTTTCATTTATTTTTTTGCGATAGATAGATAGATAGATAGAAACATTTATTCACTTAAAATATGACACACCATATTTTTCAGAAAAGAACGGACACAACAAGTATAATTATATCATCGTTAGCCCATTTAAGTCCCCACTGCTGGGGCACGGGCCTCCCTCAATCACATGAGGGGTAATTGCCATACTCACCACGCTTGGCAGGACGGGTTGCGAGGGTTTTGATATAAATGCAGATTTTCTTTCTCTGGGTTGCTGATGATTAATGCCAGCAAGCTTTACCTTAGTCGTATTTTACGACACCTCGGTAAGAGTGAGGGTGGCCTATTTTACTCTGCCGGGACCACACGGCTAGGCTATAATTATATATATTTAAACATATAGAAAAGAAACACAAACTAAAACAGAAAACGAAACATCACAAAAATAAAAGGAGACAAAAAAAAAAGAAAAAAAAAGTAATAATATGGTTTCTCAAGCCGGGCAATAAGTATTTGCGTACAGGTGTGTGTGTGTAAGGTGTGTCGCGATAGTCAGTGAAAAGTAGCTCACTCAGCTTCGGCCATGGCTTTAGGTAGGAGTACCTTCAGGCCATGGCGCTGGTTTTATGTGAGCCCTAATGTGACGCACGGACGACAAAAATAGTTAATAAATGTAGTAAAATAAATTAAATATAATGTTCTGACTAAGGGTGTAATAAATATACAATAATATACAAATCAATATAATGGTGGTATATAAACAAGTATAGTGTAGTGAGAGCGAGATGCTCGCGTGGATTGGAAAAGGACCGAGGCGACGATTCCCGCAGATTCCATTAAATGGGGCTATTCTCTTTTTTTGCACCCAAGTGTACGTTTTTCTAAGGACGTACCGCTAATTGCTGATCAGTGAGGTTATTGTAATCTCTTATTTGGGGCCGCTGACCTTAAGGGACACTGATAGATGCCCATATTCGACAAACGAGGGTGGAAAACCAAGTTTTTACCATGCGAGAGCCACGCTTCGGCATGAATGGGCCGACTCGACCGGAGTGATACCACGGCCTCACAGAAAACCGGCGCCAAGCACCGTGCTTTGTTTCGCTGCGTGAGTACTGGAGGCCAAATCCAGGGGAAGGGGTTTGCAAGGTTGGCTTAGTGACTCTACTGGTGTCCATTATTGGCGGCAATCGCTCACCATCAGGTGATCCATTCGCTCGTTGACATCATCATCATCAGCCCATCTAAGTCCTCAATCACATGAGGGGTAATTGCCATACTGACCACGCCTCGCCACGGGTTGGCGAGGGTTTTGATATAAATGCAGAGTTTTCCTTCTCTGGGTGCTGATGATCATGCCAGCAGCTTTACCTTAGTCGCCTTTTACGACAACTCGGTAAAAGTGAGGGTGGCCTATTCTACTCTGCCGGGGACCACACGGCTCGTCTGACAACTATCACATAAAAAAACCAAGCACATTCAGGTTAATTGAACATTCAGATGAGTTGGTACGAGAAGTAGGGCATAGTAGTTTGTCACCTTTATTAATGTTCTTTAAAATGACAAGAAAATAATAATATGCTTTTTTATGTAATAGGTGGCAGATGAGCAGAAAGATCGCCTGATGGTAAGCGATTGCCGTAGTCGATACTCACCCGCCACACCAATGGCCGTGGTCACAAGCGAAAAGTCCGCTTTCATGCTAATCCCCGTCTTAATTAATTATAGATATAAAAAAAAAATATTGGGACCGTGGGAGAGCTAAGCTTCGGCATGAATGGGCCGACTCGACCTCATAGAAGCAGCACTGTGGTGTATTTCGCTGAGTGAGTGAGGAAGGGGGGTTTAAAAGTTGGCAGCGCACTTGTGACTACACTGGTGTCGCGGATGTCTATGGGCGGCGGCAATCGTTTACCATCAGGCGATCCGTCTGCTCGTCTGCCACCTATCACTAAAAAAAGTCAATAGACGCCCACTGCTAGACATAGGCCTTTCTTATGTTCTCCACACAGATCGGTCCTGCGCTGCCCGCATTAGGTTAGGCAGATGCTTGTTAGCGTTGTTCTAGGCACTATTAAAAACAGTGCAGTTACTACAATAACCATTTCCCATGTTTTAGGGAAATATGTTTTGACTCGCCGTGTGGTCCCCGGCAGAGTAGAATAGGCCACCCTCACTCTTACCGAGATGTCGTAAAAGGCGACTAAGGTAAAGCTGCTGGCATGATCATCAGCACCCAGAGAAGGAAAACTCTGAATTTATATCTAAACCCTCGCCAACCCGCCTGCTAAGCGCGGTGAGTATGGCAATTACCCCTCATGTGATTGAGGGAGGCCCGTACCCCAGCAGTGGAGACTTAAATGGGCTGACATTGATGTTTTGACTGGTAACATTAATTAGGATTTTTATGTTGATACTACGGACGTAGTACCACCTTGAAAAACCAAATTTGTGCTTCAAATTTGAGCTGACAGCAGTAAGGAAACTATCCTTCTAGTCTTGTTATAATTCTATGGAAATAACATACAATATATAAAGTCGAACATAAAACCTCCTCCGATTTAGAAGTCGGTAAAAAAGGGTGGCGACGTGTACTATGATCACAATTAGCCCAGCACACCTACTGTGCCAGATTGCTTAGACGTTACAAAAGGTTCGTTATACAGGATGTTAAATGGTAATTTTAAAAAATCTCTACAAAGTGTTCAGTGAGCGATGAAAAAAATACAGGAAACACGAGCGAATAATTAACCAGGCAAGTCTGACTTGGTTTTAATTTTCCTGGTTCCGTAGTAGGATAGACAAGGTTGAAAATTAAGCTTCTTAAAAGATGGTAGACTGGTTGTTTTTTTTTGTTTTACAACTAATAAGGAAACGGGAGTTACTTGTAAACGCTAAGATCTGTTTAATGTGACCTTGATTTCGTGTCATCATCATCATCATCAGCAACCCACACTCGTCCACTGCTGGACATAGGTCTCCCCTAATACACGCCACTGCTCCCGATTTTCGGCCACTCTCATCCAGCCCACACCAGCCAGCCTTCGAATGTTATCATCCCATCTTGTCGCAGGGCGTCCTACACTACGCTTACCGGCCATGATTTCGTGTACATTAAATTAAATTAAGTTTTAAATTATAATGTATCAATACGGGGATTAACACGATATTTATTATGTGAAACAACATTGTGTACTCACATATTTGGCTCGACGTTTCGGCTACGGTGCGGTGTAAATGCGGTGTAACGTAGCCGAAACGTCGAGCCAAATATATGAGTACACAATGTTGTTTCACATAATAAATATCGTGTTAATCCCCGTATTGATACATTATAGTTAAAATGCAACGCGAAAATCTAAAAAAGTTTTAAATTTCCTTTTTTACTTACTTTTAGCTAGCTTTAGGTCTCGATTATAGTCGTAATTTTTCTTCTTTTATTTAATTAATTTATTTCCATATTTCATTCATTCATTAAAAGTAGACAGTACTCGTTCAGGTCTTTTTTAACTGTTCTATTTATGTGATAGATGGCAGACGAGCAGACGCATTTACCGGATGGTAAGCGATTGGCGCCGCCCATGGACACTCGCGACACCAGTGAAGTCACAAGTGCGCTGCCAACCTTTGAACCCCACTATCCCCCGGATTGGGCCTCCGGTACTCTCACACACGCAGCGAAACACAGCACAGTGATGCTTCACGCCGGTTTTCTGTGAGGCCGCGGTATCACTCTGATCGAGCCGACCCATTCATGCCGAATCGTGGTTATCCCATGGTCAATCCTATAATTGCCCCGCGTATGGTATAGCAGGTAAGAATATGCTCTTAAAATATATGTATATTTCTAAATTTAAATGTGTGTATTTTGGTATGTGTGTTGTGCTGTGTATTGTGTTGAGTTATGTATTATTATTATGGTAAGTGTTTTTTCTTGAGTAGAGGTGTAAATGGCCTCCCTTTTAATTACTATTTTATTTCTACTTTCATTTACTAGAAATGTGTTTATGATATTTTAAATAACATTTTATTGATGAGTATTAGTTAGATTCATTTTATGAGTCTGTGACTTAAGAAAACCTAGGTTTTGGCCTGTGCTCTCTTAAATCACAAGCTTATGATCAGGAAAGAGATGTCTTTATCCACTGTCTCTTTTCTGATTTTATTGTAATTAAGTATATACTACCTAACTAAGCTGTAAGAAACATAACAAACCACTGCAACACATATACTACATACAACGTACCTAGTTGCTCTACCTCACGAGGCTTGCACGGAAGACCAGCGTAGAAGCGTCCCTTCGGCATATGCTGAGTGCAAACCTTTTTGGTGACACATTTTTTTTTATTGCCTTTATCTCTTTTACTGTACATAATTTTATAGATGTAATAATGTTTTGTAATTTTGTTACTTTATTTGTGTCACTAAATAAATATTATTTCTTTCTTTCTTTCTTTCTATGACGCTGTGAGGCTGCCAAAGATCCTTGGTAATTGGTGTTACCCCTTTGGCAGCCTACAACCATCGCATCTACACATGACTATTGATTCGTCTACTTCGAAAGACCTCCGCTCGCTAATCATCGTCAACACCCTGGAGACCTATTTTTGATTTACTCGCATGACTTAGCGTCGTGACGAGCGCACGATTGCTACTGATTTTCCTTCGACATACGAAATTCTGCATTTTTGAATCATTCGTCTGCAACGAGTGACCCCACCCACTCGTTGGTCGAGTGACTCAAAGCGAGCGGTAGAAGCAACGTCAAAATAGTTGTCAATAGCAACAAGCATAAACAAAATAGGCCACCCTCACTCTTACCGAGGTGTCGTAAAAGGTGACTAAGGTAAAGCTGCTGGCATGATCATCAGCACCCAGAGAAGGAAAACTCTGCATTTATATCAAAACCCTCGCCAACCCGTCTGCCAAGCGTGGTGAGTATGGCAATTACCCCTCATGTGATTGAGGGAGGCCCGTGCCCCAGCAGTGGGGACTTAAATGGGCTGATGATGATGATAATGATAAACAAAATATTTTAAATTTCATAACTTTGATTTGACTGATTTTGACAGGTGACATTCATAGTTTTTTGTGACAAAGATTTTCATATTCAGCCAATAATCTATGGTTTTTGCGTTCCATTTGCAATGCGGAAGTTACCGGTTTTTATAAAATTCTGCATGGAAGGGTTAGAATGTCAATTTACCGTATTATATTGACAAAATCGAAATCGAATTATTCAAAAATAAGGAAAATCGGCTTCATGCGACTTAGAACGCAACCGAATCTCCCTCATAATGTTGTGCTGTATATGTGTTTGTTTGTTTGTATACGTTTTATTATTTTGTTTTAGGTGGTGTAACCCTCAATTAGAAAATAAAAATCAGAATGAGTAAAATATCATTACACCGGTCATTTTCTCAATATAACGTGTCTCTTTAATCGCTCGACATTGGCAGAGTTATATAAGTGTTCGCCGTGGGCAACACAGTAGCAGCCATAATTAAAAAAAAAAAGTCTTAGAACGCGAATGTGACTTACGTTGCATGCGACGACGCTAAGTAATACGAGAGAATCAAAATAGAGCTCCTGGACGCTAGTCCAAACTCCGTGACATCTAGCTGAGTGGAGAATAGTGCGATAGTTTTATTGTTCTTTCCGAATAGCACCAATTGGTACCACCGTCTATGAGCTCGTAGAAAATAACGGAACCCTATATCGGACCGAAAGTTGATGTAGATACCCATTATCCATACGCGCATAGAACCGGTGTATAGAGTTCGTTTTAAAATGGTTAATGCACTTGCTTTACCGAGTGTATTCAGCCATATAATACTTTGCTCTCGTGTAATATTCAGTTTGTCAAATACTTTTATGTTTACTGCCTAACGTAGCGGTTTATGGTTGCGATGAGTACGCGAGCGAGTTGGTAAAAAGAGCTAGCTCACCTAATCTTTTTTTTTTGGTTTCCCGGGAGAAATGCATTACGCAGACCCTGCCGCCGGGGGGCGACAGGGTACTGTGGGACTCACCCTCCGGGCCGCTTCTTCTAACAAGAAGCGACCTGAGGGCATACCCACTAAAACTCCCGGGGCTATAACCATTCTATAACCACCCGTGGGTAAAGAATGGGGTCTCGGGAACTGCACGAGGCTATTCCCCGCAACCCCACTCCCCCACAGGCCCCTACACGGGGTGTGCGGCCACAATGGCAGTGCCGGCACAGGGACCCCCGTCCCTGTGGCCGGCTGGCCACCTCCACGGAGCTCACCTAATCTAGCTCAACGTATATCTAGCTTAGTCTTATTCAATTCACATCTTTAGATCAGTCGGAGTCGCTCAGCTTCGGTGAGCTAGGAAAGAGAGAACAAATAATTCTTTATCTCTCTAGCTCTACACACGTTTTCATTCAAATTTCATCTAAAATATTATCAAGTTAAGGCGCTTATTTAAAAGTACAAATTTTGGACGCGAATGCATACATCATTGGTTATTTTATTTATATAAATTTGTATTTCTATCAAAATAAGAACAGGTACACGTACAAGAAGTCGCAGCCGTGGCAGGCCCACCACAAGGTGGACCGACGATCTGGTGAAGATCGCGGGAATCCATTGGATGCGGGCGGCACAGGACCGATCTGTGTGGAAAGCATTGGGGAAGGCCTATGTCCAGCAGTGGACATCTATTGGCTGCAATGTTAATCAAAATAAGGCGCTTATTTAATATTACAATTTTTGAATGCGAGTAAAATGAAGTATTTGTCTAACAATTTTTTTTTACGTAGTGACATTTCTAGTAATTGAATTAGTGTTAGTTGAGATTTGTGTGATTTAAATGACTGAAGGAGCCGCTACCTTAGACTGAGCTAAATGACCTACTGAGCTAGAAGACGAAGTTTCATTACTTACTGCACACTTACCTTACCTTTTAAAACATTTTGTCAATCGTTCTACACGTGCAGCTTATGGGTCAATTTTACGCAGCAGGCGTACAGTGCTCTGCGCGTCCAGTACAATAATGCGCTTAGGGTGCTGCTGGGAATGCCACGGTTTGCAGAGCTTCGACTATATATGCAGAGGCGCATATTGACGGCTTCCACAATTCCTCTTTCAGACGAGTGAATGAGTAGACAAATTTTCTAAATAAGTTTTTTTTTCTCGCGAGGGAAGAAATAATGACTTATTATGTAATAATAATGTTCTTTAACATATTTAAATGGGATTTGTTGTTAGTATCTATATAATATAGTATCGATTCGCATGCCGTGGCAACCTATAATTAAGTCACCATAAAGAATTTAATTACCTACTGCGTGCGTCTTGTAGTGTAGGTATGCCTTGTTGGTTGTCCAAATAAATAAATAAATAAATGTCATCGCGCATGACATCAGTGATATACCTTCGTATCTATAGGGAGCCTTTTTGTTTAATTATTTTGTGCTGTAGTAAATTTCTATGTCTGTTCATTTTAGCTTCTGCTCCGGGACGGAAGGCTCGCGTAACTCTTAAATTGGCGCCAACTGTACCCACAGAAGTTTAGCTTCTACTTTCAATAAAAAGCTTAAATAGGCGTATTTTTTTAATCAACCACCTCAAAGCTTTCAAAGGTAACTCAAACATCAAAGCAAGAAGTTTTCTTGAACTCGAACAAAAAAGCTTTAATGAGTTTTCAAATAATTACATTTAAACAGTTGTCAACGAGTTACCTGGAACGAAGTCGAGTTTCAGTGATTCCACACAAAGGGATCTCAATAGAGAAATCAGAATATTTCTACATTAACTTTGGTTTTGTCTAAGGTGACGGGTAGGGCACACTAGCGACGCAAATCGTTTTTAATTTTTAGCTACAAAACCGGATCTATTTTAAACAACTTCGGGGTTATAACCTCTCGGCAAACATACTAGCCGTGTGGTCCCCGGCAGAGTAGAATAGGCCACCCTCACTCTTACCGAGGTGTCGTAAAAGGCGACTAAGGTAAAGCTGCTGGCATGATCATCAGCACCCGAGAAGGAAAACTCTGCATTTATATCAAAACCCTCGCCAACCCGTCTGCCAAGCGTGGTGAGTATGGCAATTACCCCTCATGTGATTGAGGGAGGCCCGTGCCCCAGCAGTGGGGACTTAAATGGGCTGATGATAATGATGAAACATACTATTTCCGTCCGTGGCACTCACTCAGCTGGCCCTACTGAAAATCAGACCATGACCTTTTTCAGGGTCATGACATAGGCTGAGTGGGGGCCATTTATGTTGGAGGTCACAACACACAATATATTATTTGCACTGCCTGGTTATTAGTACTCATTATTTTGTTTTGTTTTTATTTTCTGTATCTATTTTTTTTTTGTTTGTTTGTTCTTTTGTAACTAATGTTGTACTCGTATGTAGTGTTGTGATGTCCAAAATAATATTTTTTTCTTTCTTTCTTCTTTCTTTCTATTTATTAAATAACCATGCAAAAACCGTCCCACTGCCCGAGGAAAGGGGCCAGCCAGAGCGCGGTACGGGGGTACCAACGCTGGCATTGCACAGGCCTTCTCCTCAGCGCAGTAGAAATAACTCGCCCCCTCCAATCCATCTAGAGGAGGCATAGGAGGGCCCGCGTTGTAAGCAGTCCACCGCCTGGGAAGGAACGTGTAGTCAGAATTCATCAACTAGTACACATGTCTCCTTCCCACTCTGACGAAGAAGAGAGCGTCGTTGGGGGTTTAGTCAGTAGGCCTTCAGTTTTACTGGAGGAGAGCCCGACATAACCCGTCCACCCCCCAGCAGACGGTTTAGCATGAATAGGCCGGCTCGACCGGAGTGATACCACGACCTCACAGAAAACCAGCGTGAAGCAGCACTGTGCTGTGTTTCGCTGCGTGAGTGAGGGTACCGGAGGCCCAATTTGGTGGAGAGGGGGGTTTAAAGGTTGACAGCGCACTTGTGAGTCCACTGGTGTCGCTGGTGTCTATGAGCGGTGGCAATCGCTTACCATCAGGCGATCCGTCTGCTCGTCTGCCACCTATTACTTAAAAAAAAAGTCCTCCAACCGATTACGGCTACGGAGGCCAAAAAATCAAGTGTGTGCTCAAACACAAGTGCACTCTCTATTCCCTTGCCCTTATATTCCGAAGAAACACCAGTGTGATACGACCGGAGAGGGATCAGGTGCAGGACCAACGGCTTAACGTGTTTGCCGAGGCACGGAAGTACAAGACTGCCAACTTCCAGATTCCCGACTGACACTGAGAATTTCTTAACAGAAAAACTCAGGTACAAATTTTGGTCCGACCCGGTGATCCAACCCAAGACCTCAATCGCAGCCGCCGCTTTAAATAGGACACACTAACCACTGCGCCACCGAGCCAGTCAAATACAAATATAAAATACTAGTAGCCCGCCCTCACTTCGTTTCAGTATATTAGTTCCACTTTATACCAATAGATGGCGCTAGGTGTCGACTACATCGCGCAAGCGTTTCGTGTTTTCGTATTACCTATAAGCGTTACCACTGTATATGAACCGTGTGGTCCCCGGCAGATTAAAATAGGCCACCCTCACTCTTACCGATGTGTCGTAAAAGGCGACTAAGGTAAAGCTGCTGGCATGATCATCAGCACCCAGAGAAGGAAAACTCTGCATTTAAAACAAAACCTCTCTCCAACCCGTCTGCTAAGCGTGGTGAGTATGGCAATTACCCCTCATGTGATTGAGCGAGGCCCGTACCCCAGCAGTGGGGACTTAAATGGGCTGATGATGATGTTACCACTGTCTATAGGACTAATCTCTTTATAAATAGTATAGATACTCAACGCACACGAGGCAGTGTACTCTCATACTCTTAAAAGGTAACAAATAGCGTAATTACAATATGGAAATGTATACTTAGCTGCCTGATTAGTTGAGTAAAACTTATCTTTAGGTCGATATAAGTTAGGAATATGACTATATATATATATGACCTTCTTCACTTACAAAATTTATGAAGAAATGTGACACAATCAAACTAAACATCGAAGTAAGGAGCGTAAACAGACCATGATCCCAACTCTATCAGTCTTAGCTCTCTTTTAATAAAACTTAGCTCATATGAAATAATTAAACTTCCCCCAAAGTTACTCAACGACATGTTGTAGAGATGCGCAGAGTAACTCTTTATAAAGGTAAAAGAGTTATAACTCTTTTGAGGAAAAGAGTAGTATCACTCTTATCACATCTTTAACTCAGTAGTAACTCCGTAACTCTACAGATTGGGATGATTCAATAATACACTGATGGATACATTTCGCTTATCCCCAGATCCATTATCATATTCCATCCATTATCATAAAAAAAAAAAAAAAAAGTGGCGGTGACAACATAAAACATTGCTCTTCGTAATTTAAATGTTTTTAGTGGAAAAAAGTGATAATCCAAGCTTGAAATATATAAGATGCGGAAGAAAAATATCTACAAAAGTGTGTAAAAAGTCTTATAAAATATTTAGAACAAATCAGTGTAATAAGGAAAAAACTATTGTGAAATCGACAGTGATCGTTTAATTTCAAATAACAGTGAGCCAGTGACTCAGTGAGAACAAAAGACACGAAAACAACACAACCAAATAACTGCAGATAGCTAGCAAGAGTTCGTAGAATAGTATAGTAATAGTGTTTTCAACGAATGATGTAAAGAGCGCCGTGGCCGAGTGGCTTACGCTTAGAACTCCGACCTCGTATTATTCGGTAAAGTGGAGGTTTAAACCTGAGTGGGAACATCGACTTTTTTTAAATATTCATTAATGATGTCTAGCAAAAATACATCAACAAGGAGCAAAAAACTTAGCTGCTCATCATGTCGACAGATAATAAACCACAGAGAATATTTGAACTGTGTATCTTGCAAGCATCTGCCTTGCGCCAACGTAACTACCAAACGATACTACTTAATGACGGCCCAAAATAAACGCTCTTGGAAGTGTGCTGATTGCTATACAGTAGATAACGTAACTCATAGAAAACAAAAGGCATCAACCACGCACACATCCCTAGAAAACCTGTCCAATAGTCAAATATCAGTCGACGAAATACAAAGTTCTACTTTGAAGGATGTAAGTTTACCGGATATCTCAAGTATAGAAAACAGTCAAATATCTGACCTCAAACAAGAAAACACAGAGTTAATAATACAGTTATCTAGCGCCAATGAAGAGATTGCAAAATTACATATAGAAAACAAAAAAATAAGGAAGACTTTAGCTGAATATGAACAAATAATAGCCACATATAAAAAAATATGTTCAGACGCTGTAACAATTCAGTCGAAAATACTTACACCAATAAAACAACAACAGAACTCACTAATTAGAAATTCGTCATTATCAATATCCAGTGCAAAATGTCAAGACTCACCGAAAAACGCTACGGATGAGCGGTTAACCGATTCAACAAGTAAAAAGGGAACAAAAAAGGTTAAAGAAGTACCACAATGCACATCCCAAAAAAACGACTCAATTACGACGGAAATAAAACCGAAGAGAAAACTCTGCTTAATAAATAGTAACCCTAGGAATAACATCTTAAAACTGTCAGATAGTAAATATGTTAATGATAAAGTATGTCACTATTTATTTACAAATGGTAGAATCTGTGATCTTCTGAATGGCATTGAAACTAAAGTACAAAACTTGACATTTAATGATTTCTGCATAATATTCATTGGTGAAAATGATTTCGGTGCCACAGAAGATTACATGAGTCTGATAAAAATGATAAGAACGAAATTGTTGCACGTATGTACTCATACTAACATTATTGTTTGTCTACCAAATTACAAATATAAAAATTATGCTAATATTTTTAATAAGCGTGTAGAGGTATTCAACAGTTTACTCTATTTGGATAATGAGACCCACGAATATGCGTACATTTTAGACACTAATAAAAATATTGATTATTCGTCAGGCATGTTTCGTAGAGATGGCTACATAAACTACAGAGCTCTTAATATCATCAATGACGATCTGGCAAATTTAATTTCATACATTTACGGATATATGCCTTGCGGTGAAATGGATTATAATCGGCAGTTATTTCGAGAGAGTGGAGATGATCTAAACAAGACTAACTTATTATTTCGTATTCTTCATCAAAATATTGCAGGATTGTTGAATAAATGTGATCTTTTAGAAATATGTTTAGATAATTTTTATTCTGATAACATTCAGTTTGAGGCAATTTGTCTATCTGAAACTTTAATTAAAAATGGCGACGAAAAAAATGCCCACTTAAAAAACTTTGTCCTAGTTTCCTACTATTCAAGGAAAAAACAAAAACGTGGTGGTGTTTGCATATTTTTAAAGAAAAATATACCTTATAAAGTATTAGAATATGTAAGCATGTCCATAGAGTCAGTTTTCGAGTGTTGCGCTATTGAAATAACTAAGCTAAATTGCATAATAGTCTGTATCTACAGGATACCTAGCAGTGACTTTCACACTTTCTTCACTCAACTGCAATTACTTCTATTTAAAATTTACAATAGTAAAAACCAGACTTCAAAGAAAGTAATCCTTCTTGGGGACTTCAACATAAACATGTTGGAAGAGACTAAACATGCGTTAGAGTTGAAAAACATTCTAGAAAATTATAACCTAAAATTACATATTGACAAACCAACTAGGATAAATACATGTATTGATAATATAGCAAGTAACATACCTGAAAGTAATGCTGACGTTCACGACCTAGGTATTTCTGATCACACAGCACAATCATTAACTTTCTCAGTCGATAAAAAAACTACATTAATAAATATAAAAGAGACTTTAACAGGGTTAATATTCGAAAATTCAAAGAAGGTCTCGCTTCATTAACATGGTCATCAGTACTTAATAATCAAGACATAAATTCGGCTTATAATGAGTTTTCAGATACAATAAAAATGCTTTTTAAGTTATGTTTTCCTAGGTATCGAATCAAAATAAATACCCTTTCCCGTTCTAGCTGGATCACAAAAGGGTTGAAAAAATCCTTTGAAACAAATAGGCGTTTAAGATATAACTATTACTTTAAAAATACTGTCAATGGAAAGGAGATTTTTAAAAAGTATAATAAAATGTTAAAAAAGTGCATATTTAAGTCACAGAAAATAAATAACAAAAAATGTCTAAATCGTGCTAAAAATAAGTGTAAAGCAGCATGGGACATTATTAATGGTGAACATAAAACTTACTGCAATTACATTGACCAGATTAAGAAAGCAGATACCTACATTCACGACCCCACAGAGATTGCAAACCTGTTTAATGATACCTTTATAGGTCTAGACAAAAAATCAAAAGTTATTACGGACGAATTTTGTGACGACTGTAGAGTACAGACACGTATTAAAAATAGTATGTTCTTGCGCCCATGTAGTAAAAATGAAATATTTAATTTATAAAATCACTAAATGATACCACCGCCGTAGGCGTAGATCAGATTACTACACATATTGTCAAAACCTGCATTTATGAATTGACCCCAGTATTGACACACTTAGTCAACCTCTCATTTGAGCAAAGTACTTTTCCTGATGCTCTTAAATACTCAGTAGTCAAACCTCTTTTTAAAAAAGGGGACAGCCGTATAGTTGACAATTATCGTGCGATTACTCTTATATCCATTTTCGGTAAAGTTTTTGAAAAAGCTATGTATAAAAGAATAAACTCATTTCTGCAAGAACATCGTGTTATTAACATAAACCAAAATGGATTTCAAGAAAATAAGTCCACCACGTTAGCGGCTTTTACAATAGTTAAAACTGTAACTGAAACTGTTGATAAAGGAAAACCGGTTGCAATGGTACTATTTGATATGACGAAAGCGTTTGATTTTGTTTACCACAAGAGATTACTTCTAAAATGTGAGGCATATGGTATACGAGGGTTTGCCTTGGGATGGATTGAAAGTTATTTAAATAATCGTAGACAGCACGTAGAAATAGCAAAAATTGACAATAAAAGCAATGAATTAGTACATTTTCAATCAGCATCAAAACTAAATCCATTTGGTGTTCCGCAGGGGAGTATTTTAGGCCCTCTGCTATTTTTAATTTATATCAATGACTTGCCCGAAATTACAGAGCATCTGACCGTTTTGTTTGCAGATGACATCTCGATTTTAATAAAATGTGACAATAAGGAAAATTATGAATATGAAATTAATTCAACTATTGACAAAATTGGAAAATGGCTAACATGTAATAATCTTCCAATTAATGTATTGAAGACTAAGCTTATTCAGTTTTATAATATAAAAATGCACCCACCTGAGTTACATATTACATATAAACAGGAAAATATTGCAGAATCAAATAGTGCTATATTTTCGGGATTAACTTTAGACTCCAACTGCTCGTGGAAAGTACAAATAGACATGCTGTGCAAAAAACTCAACCGGTTTGTGTATGCTCTATATATAATCCAAAAAACAAATGATCTTAAACTTTGTCTACTTGCATATCACGGATACGTTGGGTCACTATTACGATACGGCATAGTAATCTGGGGTAATTCGTGTGAAGGCGAAAAATTATTTAAAATTCAAAAAAGATGTATTAGGGCGATGTGCAACATATATCCTCTAGAGTCCTGCAGACCTTACTTTATAAAATTGGGAATTTTCACACTTCCATGTCTATACATTTTAGAAATCAGCTGTTTCGTGAAAAAATATCCGGACTTTTTCAAAAAGTTTAAAGACCTCGAACTACACAGCAGGAGATATCCAAACTGATTGAAATTACCTCCGATAAAAACGACCCTATTTAGCCGCAATTACTATATCCATGCTATTAAAATTTTTAATGCTATTCCAGAACAAATTAGTCATTTACCTCTAAAACAGTTTAAATCAACATTGCAAAAATGGCTTGTTGTGGAATGCTTCTACACAATTACTGATTTTTTGAATAGACCAAAATCGTAAGTAGTACTTAAATATTTATTATAAAACTGACATTTAATTTTAATAATTATTATTATGTAATAAAATTTTAACTTTAATTAAAACTGACAATAATTTATATGTAATTCTAATGTAATAAGTAATGTAGTGTAATAGGTACCTAATGTGTCATAAAAAAGATTGGTCTTTAGTAGGTATATAATAGTTTCCTGTAAATTTGCATGTCCTATGTTATGACAAAACGTGCTGTACTCTTATACCTGTCATTCCAACTTTTTCACCATGTTTTACGCAAATAAATATCATTCATTCATTCATTCATATTAAATAATGTATATGTTTTTCTAATTTCAGTTCACACTATGTGTGTTCATTATTTAAATTCATATTTATTTATTAGTTTATAATATTGTGTTCTATTTGTGTATTAGTATTATAAATTGTAATATGTATACACTTTACTTCTGTTACTTTTTTTCTTTATTATAAAAAGTCCTTTGCCTAAAGGTCTGGTAGAAATCATTTTCAGCGATAAGACTTGTTGACTTACAAAATTGTACATACAAATTTGTAATTTCTGTAATGCCAAGTACCTACTTAAATTATGTTTTTGTGCAATATAGTATATCTATTTATCTTATTAATGATTTGCACTCTATTTCAATACAAGTAAGGTTAGTTTTCATAGCGTAATTCTAACAATTTCGCTCATTTACTATCACTTTTTGACATGCACAATCTCAATTATGGCGATCTCGCTCTACTGTTAGGAATTAAAGATACGTAAAGGAATGAAGGGAATTACGGAGTTAATCACTCTTTTGCAAAAATATACGTCTTTTGTCCAAATCACTCCTGAGTCACACATGTCTAACATGTTGAGAGAAATTGGGGCACCTAATTTGAACCAGACGTTACGACCGAATCGGAGTTGTCCTCCCTTCCCCGCGCTGAGTGTCTCCCTTGTTTGAATGCGACAGGTATATATTCGCGTACGTAAAGGGACGACTTCGAATTAAGCCACCAGGATCGCCCCACTAATCTCGTTCCAGGAAAGTTACATTCCGTCCCTGAAATGTATCTGGTGTGAACTAACTGTAACTTATTGTAATGGAGCGGAAAGTTAGTGAGAAAGGGAGTTTTATATAGGTATTTGCCAGATTCTGGGAACTGAATTAAATGAAGTGGTTTTTGTTCCTTACAAAAACCGCTTCATTAATTTAGTTCCGAGCCAGGGGCGCCGTTTGGTCCCCGGCAGAGTAGAATAGGCCACCCTCACTCTTACCGAGGTGTCATAAAAGGCGACTAAGGTAAAGCTGCTGGCATGATCATCAGCACCCAGAGAAGGAAAACTCTGCATTGATATCAAAACCCTCGGCAACCCGTCTGCCAAGCGTGGTGAGTATGGCAATTACCCCTCATTTGATTGAGGGAGGCCCGTGCCCCAGCAGTGGGGACTTAAATGGGCTGATGATGACAGGGGCGTCTTTGCCTAGAGTGCAGGGAGTGAGGTGCACCCGGGCGCCGGAAGTTAGAGGGCGCCGAGAGCCCCTCGCTACACATAAAGCCTCCACTGTAACGCTCCGCAAGGAGCGGGCATGAGTACTGATCGTTCTCCTCATCTTAGCGTGTGATTCTCAGTTGCGTCCAATCTTGTCGCTTCGAAGCCTGGGGTATGTTTGGACCACCATGATACAGGATTTGGGATGACTTTTTTTATGTCATAGGTGGCAGACGGATCACCTGATAGTAAGCGATTGCCGCCGCCCATGGACACTCGTGACACCAGTGGGGTCACAAGTGTGCTGCCAATCTTTAAACCCCCCTTTCCCAAGGATTGGGTTTCCGGTACCCTCACTCAGCAGAGAATCACTGCACAGTGCTGCTTCACGCCGGTTTTCCGTGAGACCGTGGTATCACTCCGGGCGAGCCGGCCCATTCATGCCGAAGCGTGGCTCTCCCACGGTCAAATTAATTACAATGAAGCGACTGCCCATAGGCATATAGTCGAACATATTGTATTTCATTTTGTTTGCGCATTTTGAAACAAGAGGGCTATGTTATTGATTGCGCCCGGGCGCGTCTTGGTCTAGAACCGCCCCTGTTCTGAACTCTGATACAAGCTTCTCTCACTAACTAATAAGGTTGGTGCAGCGACCCATAGTGAGTTACAGCACGTTACAGCAGCCGAAACGTCGAGTAAAATATGTGAGTACACAATGTTGTATCACATAATAAATATCGTGTTAATTCCCGTCTTGATTGATTATGTATACATTTAAAATAAATAGAAAACACCCAGACCAATATAAACAAACATGTTCATGCATACAAATGTTTGTACTGAGCGGGGATCGAACCCTTGCCCCAAAGGCAGCGTTCACTACCACTGTTTGAAACGGGTCGTCATAAATATATGTAATAAAACATATTTAATAATAACAAATATCTATGTGTGCAATGTAATTTAATTTAATTTTAGTTTGATTTGATGTTATTTTAATTGTATATGATCCGTGTTGGTCGAAATAAATGTTTTCATTCATTCATAAATATATACTTATAATAAAATAATAGAAAACACCCAGACCAATATAAACAGACATGTTCATGCACACTCAATGTTTATAGGTACTGTGCGGGGATCGAACGAAAACACCCAGACCAATATAAACAGACATGTTCATGCATACTCAATGTTTATAGGTACTGTGCGGGGATCGAACGAAAACACCCAGACCAATATAAACAGACATGTTCATGCATACTCAATGTTTATAGGTACTGTGCGGGGATCGAACGAAAACACCCAGACCAATATAAACAGACATGTTCATGCATACTCAATGTTTATAGGTACTGTGCGGGGATCGAACGAAAACACCCAGACCAATATAAACAGACATGTTCATGCATACTCAATGTTTATAGGTACTGTGCGGGGATCGAACGAAAACACCCAGACCAATATAAACAGACATGTTCATGCATACTCAATGTTTATAGGTACTGTGCGGGGATCGAACGAAAACACCCAGACCAATATAAACAGACATGTTCATGCATACTCAATGTTTATAGGTACTATGCGGGGATCGAACGAAAACACCCAGACCAATATAAACAGACATGTTCATGCATACTTAATGTTTATAGGTACTATGCGGGGATCGAACGAAAACACCCAGACCAATATAAACAGATATGTTCAAGCACACAAAATGTTTGTACCTATGTACTGTGCGGGGATCGAATCGAACCCTTGCACCAGAGGCAGCGTTCACTACCACTAATCCAAACGGATCGTCTGTCCTACTAACTAAACTATCCAAAACGTGTAGGCTCCAAACTTACTAGTTATGTACTAATAATATTATAGTACTATAGTCTTAAGTCTCTGACACACACTTATTTAACAAAGTTTGACGCTTAATATTGTGCTGAAGTTTGTTTCACCGCGTTTTCTAGTTCCCTGGGTTTGACCGCAGTTTGACATGACATCCCACAGATTACATTGCGACAGGGTTGTTTTGGCGCGTGGTGAAAGCTTAAACTAAGTAATAATATTATACACACTCAAAGGCACATCAATCAACCAATTTGTACCTAAGTTTTCGGTAAGAAATTCTTAGTGTCAGCCTGGAGTCTGGAAGATGGCGGCCATGCCTCGGAAAGCATGCTACACAGCTGGTCCTGCTTCCATTGGATTATGAGGGTAAGGGAAAAGAGAGTGCACTTGTGTCTGTGCACACACTTAAGCACTGTAGTACATGTAATTATGACGACCCATTTGGATACACAGTGGTAGTGAATGCTCCCTCTGGTGCAAGGGATGCGGGTTCGATGCCCGTTCAGTACAAACATTAGCGTACATGAACATCATCATCATCAGCCCATCTAAGTCCCCACTGTTGGGGCACGGGCCTCCCTCAATCACATGAGGGGTAATTGCCATACTCACCACGCTTGGCAGACGGGTTGGCGAGGGTTTTGAACATGTCTGTTTGTATTTTTCTAGGTGTTTTCTATGTATTATAAATATGTATTTACAAAAGCTGCTGGTTTTGATATCCGTAACACAGGTGCTTGAGCTACCTATCTCGGAGTCAGATCAATGTATGTGATTTTGTGAAATATTAATTTTAAAAAATTGGCTATTCGTTAAGATTGAACTCCGCAACCGTAATCGGTTGGGATATTAATAATCTGCATATTGTATTTTTCATACGGACATAATAATATAATGTAATGTATCAGCCTATGAACTGTCCCACTGCAGGGCAAAGGCCTCCATCATAGAAATCAAGTCATCGCTACTATGATGGGATTAGGCATAATCACCACGCTTGCCTAATGCGGATTGGTAATCACAAACCCAAGCTGCGTTCGAAAAATTCGAAACATACTTCGCTCGACCCGGGAATCGAACCCAGGACCCCGAGATCACGGCCCGGTACTTAACCACTAGACCAACAGGGCGTTTATACGGACATGCTCAACTTAAAAGTCAGGGTGTCTTGTCACCCCGACACATGCTTAGTATGTGCCATTTTGGTGTACTGTCTAAATAGGCACATTAGAGATTTGCCTATTGTTATTTTTTTTTATTACACTGAATAATATTGTTCTTTCCTTCGTAAATTAAAAGTAAAACTTTATAAAACATCGTACAAAAATATGAATCGTTTCTCAAAACAGGCGTCTCCGTTTCATTATAAAAGAGAGTGTTGCCAAATAGCAACGGAAGTTAGGGTGGAAGCTACAAGACAGACCGAAATAAAACAGCCCATATATCCTGCGTCTAATAAGAGCCACGATTGCGGTTCCAATCTACGGAGCTCCTAATTAGAAAAGCCATAATTTGTACCCAACACGACACTCTTGTTAGACTCCAATTTCGTTCGATTTTTCTTTTATTTTTCGGCAAATATTGAAGCTGAATCTTTTTCTTACGAATTTACCATGATAATAAAAAAAACAGCCTATATACTGTCCTACTGCAGGGCAAAGGCATCCATGATAGAAATCAAGTCATCGCTACTATGATGGGATTAGGCATAATCACCACGCTTGCCTAATGCGGATTGGTAATCACAAACCCAAGCTACGTTCGAAAAATTCGAAACATACTTCGCTCGACCCGGGAATCGAACCCAGGACCCCGAGATCATGGCCCGGTACTTATAACACTAGACCAACAGGGCGTTTATACGGACATGCTCAACTTAAAAGTCAGGGTGTCTTGTCACCCCGACACATGCTGAGTATGTACCATTTTGGTGTACTGTCTAAATAGGCACATTAGACATTTGCCTAATGTTATTTTTTTTTATCACACTGAATAATATTTTTCTTTCCTTCATAAATTAAAAGTAAAACTTTATAAAAACATCGTTCAAAAATATGAATCGTTTCTCAAAACAGGCGTCTCCGTTTCATTATAAAAGAGAGTGTTGCCAAATAGCAACGGAAGTTAGGGTGGAAGCTACAAGACAGACCGAAATAAAACAGCCCATATATCCTGCGTCTAATAAGAGCCACGATTGCGGTTCCAATCTACGGAGCTCCTAATTAGAAAAGCCATAATTTGTACCCAACACGACACTCTTGTTAGACTCCAATTTCGTTCGATTTTTCTTTTATTTTTCGGCAAATATTGTAGCTGAAGCTTTTTCTTACGAATTTACCATGCTAATAAAAAAAACAGCCTATATACTGTCCCACTGTAGGGCAAAGGCATCCATCATCGTCATCATCGTCAGCCCATTTAAGTCCCCACTGCTGGGGCACGGGCCTCCCTCAATCACATGAGGGGTAATTGCCATACTCACCACGCTTGGCAGACGGGTTGGCGAGGGTTTTGATATAAATGCAGAGTTTTCCTTCTCGGGTGCTGATGATCATGCCAGCAGCTTTAACTTAGTCGCCTTTTACGACACCTCGGTAAGAGTGAGGGTGGCCTATTCTACTCTGCCGGAGCCACACGGCCCCACGGCCCAAGGCATCCATGATAGAAACCAAGTCATCGCTACTATGATGGGATTAGGCTTAATCACCACGCTTGCCTAATGCGGATTGGTGATCACAAACCCAAGCTATGTTCGAAAAATTCGAAACATACTTTTCGCTCGACCCGGGAATCGAACCCAGGACCCCGAGATCACGGTCCGGTACTTAAGCCACTAGACCAACAGGGCGGTACCGTGGTTATAGTATGTCAGTATTTTAGACGCCGTGTTTTTTTTAAAAACGGCGTAAAAAGTACTCACGGCCTCACAGAGAACCGTCGTGAAGCCACACTGCTGTGGTTTACTACGTGAGTGAGGGTGCTGGAGGCCCAATCCGAGGGAAGGGGGGGTTTAAAGGTTGGAAGCGCATTTGTGACTCCACCGGCGTCGCAGTTGTCCATGGGCGGCGGCAATCGCTTACCATCAGGTGATCCGTTTGCTCGCTTGTCACCTATCACACAAAAAAATATTTTTTTTTACCTTTAATTTTTTACATTCAATATCTTATATTCTTCGTCTTCGCCTCGTCAGTATTAAAACAAACAAAATGAATGAATGTTTATTTTAACTCCTGTAATGAGAATAATATCCCCAAAGGTACCATGTTTATGACACAATAGCATATTTTTTTTAGTGGAAAACACCTTTCCCGTGTGACGAATGACGTCATCATAGCCATAATAATGCGATTTTGGACAAAAAAATCACCTCCGGTAGATTGTTCTGGGAGCAAATAAGCATGGAGGAGGTAAACAAAAAATAAATCAACATTCTAAATTTTAATTTTACTAGCTATCTAAGTCGACGAACGTTTTGATCAGTGGTATTGAACGCTGCCTCTGGTGCAAGGGTTGCGGATTCGATCCCCGCAAAGTACAAACTGTTTTTATTGGGCTGGGTGTTTTCTATACATTATACGTGTTTACGAAAGAAAAGCATAAAATTTTTATATTTGTTATGCCGCTGTTGATTCTGATATCCGTAAAACAGGTGCTTAAGCTATCTATCTTGGAGTCAGATCTATGTATGTGATGTTGTAAAAAATATTTATTTTAGTTATTTACAACGGACTTAGGTAAAAAAACGATTTAGTTGCAGACGAGACGGATCAAGATGCCCCGTTGGTCTAATAGTTTAAGTACCGGGCCATGATCTCGGGGTCCTGGGTTCAATTCCCGGGTCAAGCAAAGGTATGTTTCGAATTTTTCGAACAAAGCTCGGGTTTGCTATCACCAATCCGCATTTGGCAAGCGTGGTGATTAAGCCTAATCCCATCAAAGTAGCGATGACTTGATTTCTATGATGGAGGCCCTTGCCCTGCAGTGGAACAGTAAGTAGGCTGATACTTTTATGGTACACTTGGTTTCGCTCCTTGGACCACTCTGGAAAAACATTCGTGAGATGAACAATTGAGTTTGTTTAGTGTTTGGGTGTAGAACATGTATTTTAGTATCGTAGTTTCCTCTGTTCTCTGGTAGTATCTGTAACAGAAGTGTATATGATATGTAGGTACATTGAAAAATCAGATCAATAGATACATAATAGATCTACCATGCCGTGTGGGCCCCGGCAGAGTAGAATAGGCCACACTCACTCTTACCGAGGTGTCGTAAAAGGCGACTAAGGTAAACCTGCTGGCATGATCATCAGCACCCAGAGAAGGAAAACTCTGCATTTATATCAAAACCCTCGCCAACCCGTCTGCCAAGCGTGGTGAGTATGGCAATTACCGGGAGGCTCGTGCCCCAGCAGTGGGTACTTAAATGGGCTGACGATGATGAGATCTACCATGGGAGAACCACGCTTCGGCATGAATGGGCCGGCTCGACCGGTGTAATACCACAACCTTACAGAAAACCGGCGTGAAGAAGCATTGTGCTGTGTTTCGCTACGTGAGTGAGGGTACCTACCGGTGGCCCAATCTGGAGGAAAGGGGGGTTTAAAGGTTGGCAGCGCACTTGTGACTCCACTGGTGTTGCGGCTCGTCTGCCACCTATCACATAAAAAAAGATACTCCATTCCACGAAATACACAACTTAAGCCGGGCATTATAAAAACTTCTACGTCTTATTGCTGAAAGTGATTTCTATCAGACGACCAAGAAATGAAGAATATATTTATCTGCACGCACAGATTTCAATTTAAAAAACAATGCCATTATACGCATGCCATATCGTCTGCCATTTCGTGGCTCCGCCAGTAAATTACGGCCCATCTGGCGGGATCATTTGTCAGAAAACTCAAGCGTCTGGCATGTAGATTAATAACCGTATTCAACCCTTGTTTACCGTGTGTTCGGACACCCTGTATTGTGGGGGGAAATAGTTTTATTGCGCTAATGGCGTTTAACAAGATATATGCGTGGAGGGTTAGAGTCGTCTTAATGTATGGCTGACTCCAAAGGAGATCCCCGGATTTTCATATGGTTTTGGTTCAAGTTTTTTTTCAGCTAGAATAGTCTCACTGCTGACGAAGAAGAAGGGGTAGACCTAAAAAGGTGTGGCTTGACGTCGTAAGGGATGACATGCGGACTAATGAACTCACCATTAGAGATGTACAAGACCGTGCGAAGTGGAGGAGACAAAGTAGGAAAGCGGTCCCCGGGCTCCGAAGCGACGGGTAAGGACGCAACCGGGACCAAATTCTAAGATAATGATGATGAGTCCCACTGCTGGCCTCATAGCCCTCCATAACATATTGCTAAGTCACGTCTCGGTAAACGTGGTGTAGGCCACCCTCACTCTTACCGAGGTGTCGTATAAGGCGACTAAGGTAAAGCTGCTGGCATGATCATCAGCACCCAGAGAAGGAAAACTCTGCATTTATATCAAAACCCTCGCCAACCCGTCTGCCAAGCGTGGTGAGTATGGCAATTACCCCTCATGTGATGGAGGGAGGCCCGTGCCCCAACAGTGGGGACTTAAATGGGCTGACGATGACGATGAAACGTGGTGTAGGGCGCTCTCAGGCCAGATGGTCTCCGTAGGTTGGCTGGCTGGAGCTGATCAGAGTGGAGAACATTAGGAGAGGCCTATGTCCAGCAGTGGACTGCAACAGGCTAATTATGATGATTGCAAGCCTAGGCAATGTGCGAACTCGAAACTTACCTGTACTTACCTGTCTTCTTTTTGAAGGTACTTTTAAGTTAAAGGTTAAACACACACACTAATTCCTTGGTTTATCAAGTAGGTAATTCGACGTAGGTAATTGGCAATGTCAAAATCTCAGATAAGCAGGAATCCGAGCGTTATCCAAGTTTTATAATCAAAAGACAGCGTCGCGTTGATGATATGACGTGGGTGCCAATATAACGAAGTGTAGAGAGACAACCTCAGCTAAAATATGTTTTTCAAAAGCAATACTACTGAACTCGCATGCATCTAGATATTTCAAATCGAAGTGCGTATTTCTACCACTGGCTCGGCTGAGTTAAAACATCGTGAGGAAACCTATATGTCTCGAATAGTTTCTCAAAGCGCTGGATCCTACCTATAAGCTGTAATCTGCTATAGTTGTCACAGAAATTTTCTGAAATGTCTGAAGTCCATATTTGACAGAAAGAGGTACTCAACACGCTCAGCACTCTAGACATTAATAAGGCTAGTGGTCCTGATGGCATCCCTGCCATTGTCTTACGAACCTGTGCCGAAGTTGTCTCCTATTTTGACTCACCTATACCGCCTTTCCCTCCGCATTGGACTAGTACCGAGCACTTGGAAGCTTGCTAATGTTCAACCTATACCTAAAAAAGGTAGTCGTCCTGACCCAGCTAACTACCGTCTTATCGCAATCACCCCCATACTCTGTAAGACTATGGAGCGTCTATTCAACAACCGGCTCCTTGCATACCTAGAAGACAACGATCTCCTCAGTGATCGTCAATTTGGCTTCCGCCGCGGGTGGTCTACTGGGGACCTTCTAGTGTATGCAACCCACCTGTGGAGCGAAGCCATCAAGAAAAACGGCGAAGCTCTCGCTGTTTCTCTCGACATCTCCAAGGCTTTTGATAGGGTCTGGCACGCAAGTCTCATTAGCAAGCTTCCGTCGTACGGAATCTCCACCGGCCTCTGCGTATGGTTTGAGGATTTTCTGAGGGGCAGATCAATTCGGGTAGTCATTGATGGCTACTCATCTGATCGCCATGACATCAATGCTGGTGTCCCTCAGGGCTCTGTTCTTTCCGCAACTCTATTTCTACTACATATCAACGACTTGCTGTTGACACCCGGTATCTTTAGGTACGCTGATGACAGCACAGTTGCGGATAGATATCTGTCGGTTCTTTGAGGGAGGGCATGGTTCAGAGGGTGAACACAGCCCTGAATGCTGTCTCTATATGGGGAGATGCCAATTTGGTTGGGTTCAACCCCACCAAAACACAGGAGGAGAGTTTAAAGGTTGGCAGCGCACTCATGACTCCACTGGTGTTGCGGGTGTCCATGCAATCGCTTACCATCTGGTGATCCGTCTGCTCGTATGCCACCTATGTCATAAAAAACGGTGCATATATTCTTAGACATAAGATTTTAATTTTATGAAAGTGCCGCCTCTGTTGGGATCTTAATAATAAGTAAACGAATATTTGAGATAATGATTCTGAACGTGTAACTGTGACACAGTTGGTCTGGTTCCCACAGTCTAAGGGTTGCGAAGGTGTACACGCCAGACATTTTCAAATAGATGGCCGCTGGGCTCTATCGAAATCGAAATGCACAAATCCATGCGTGATGCAGTATACACCCAGCGCCATCTATTAGTACGGAATGGAACTAAAATCTCCGTACATAGTACATACATTGAGCGCGCTTGAAGGTGCGTCTATACAGAAGGTCAGCCGGTTGGTCGCTTCATTGTAGTTACCAGATTTCCGAATACTATGTCATGGATCAAATCATTCCCGGGGCTCTGAAGCGACAGCTTTGGTATGAATGGGAATTACACGCTAATATGAGGTAGGTAATATGAGGTTCATGTTGCGTACAGCTAAGGAATGTGTTCCCTGAACGCTATGATCTGAATTTATTCAAGAAAAGAGTGAATAGGCTGTTACTAGACCCGTGTGGTCCCGGCAGAGTAGAATAGGCCACCCTCACTCTTACCGAGGTGTCGTAAAAGGCGACTAAGGTAAAGCTGCTGGCATGATCATCAGCACCCAGAGAAGGAAAACTCTGCATTTTTATCAAAACCCTCGCCAACCCGTCTGCCAAGCGTGGTGAGTATGGCAATTACCCCTCATGTGATTGAGGGAGGCCCGTGCCCCAGCAGTGGGGACTTAAATGGGCTGATGATGGTCTCATCATCAGCCCATTTAAGTCCCCACTGCTGGGGCATAACCCCACTGCTGCCTGTCTAGGCATGGTCCATCCGGTGAGATTGTGGCCAAATGTCTGGCTATTCTAATAAAAAAGACATGGTGTATCGGTAGATATTTAAAACGCTTTAACCCATTGAACTATTATTACTAATCATAACTCACTGCTTTAACCACGTGTTCTGAAAAACATCTGATATATGACTTTTGGCAAAGCGCATAAAAAAATAATCAACTTTGCTTACAAAGTCGAAGACGGTACTTGGTCATTTTGAATCAATTTAGAATCGAATTGGTATATAAAAATTTTGAGAATAGTTGGTTAAAGGGATGTTAATAATTAATGATAAATAATATTTCACAACATCACATACATTGATCTAACTCCGAGATAGGTAGCTCAAGCACCTGTGTTACGGATATCAGAACCAACAGCGGAAATACAAATATATACATTTAATATTAATCTTATGTAAATACATACTTATAATACATAAAAAACACCCAGACCAATACAAACAGACATGGTCATGCACACAAATGATTGTACTGTGCGGGGATCGAACCTGCAACCCTTGCACCAGAGACAGCGTTCACTACTACTGATCTAAACAGGTCGTCACCGAAATGTCTAGCAATAATTTTCAATATTTCCAATATTGCATCACCTACCTCTCCTCTACTATCAAATGGCCTTTCCCTGCGATAAGACCGCCAAAATTGTACATTTAAATTTCTGTAACGCCTTGTTTTTTTAAGTTGTATTTTTTGTGCAATAAAGTATATAGATGGATATAGTAGATAGATGGATCTACTGTATGTATAGAGGATATTTACCACGTCTTGTATCTGTCTATGATTATTTCAGGGTTGTCTTTCTGTATTCATAAAATTAATTGACGCAATAATAAGTACTTTTTGTCTTTCTGAAATCCGTCTTCACTGTACCAAAATCTCTTCCACCTAAAAATAATTACTATCACACGAGCTCCTAATTTGAGTCTGAGCGAACTTCCATTTCAAAATTCTGGAGTGTTCCGAGATACAAATAAGAATTTCCAGCATCAAATTCAGCAATCAGCATTATTGCGGTTGTATAAAAGCTATTTGTCTTTGTGAAAATTAAGTAAAATTTTAGACCGTGGGAGAGCCACGCTTCGGCATGAATGGGCCGGTTCAGCCGGAGTGATACCACGGCCTCTTTATTTGAGTAAAGTTATAATTTTGGTTATTATTTACAATATAAGACCACTTGAAAACAGATCTGTTTACGCCTCCTAAGGAGTCGGTAACAATGCTCCCTCCCGGTACACATGCTACAGGGGTTGCCGACTCACTAGCACCACTAATTTATTGACAGGCCTACGTAAGATGCCCCCTTTGGTTGCGATTTCTACAGAACGAATACGCCCGTCACGATCCGGCGTGGTACCTGTAACCCTACCCCTAGGCCAAATACTCCGAGGTGAGTTCGGATCCGCAACCAAAACAATATCCCCCAGTTTGATTGAGCTACCTGCATCCGATGTCCACCGATGGCGTATCTGCAAGCTGGGTAGATACTCACGCAACCAACGGTTAAACCACGCAACCAATTTATCAGCTAAACGCTGACTTACTCGCCACTGTTTCCTAAGGCACAGATCATCATCACTAAACTTGCCATGAGTTGGCAGTGTATTGGACGCCCCAATCAAAAAATGGTTAGGCGTAAGTGCCTCCTCATCATCTATATCCAAAGAAACGTGAGTCAAGGGCCTACTATTCACAATATTTTCTGCTTCAGTCAACAATGTAGGTATGTAAAACTTCTACCTTTGGAGATAAAGATAGTAACGTAGAGGAGAGAGCTGTCTTAATTGACCTCACTAACCTCTCCCAAACACCTCACATGTGAGCTGCGTCAGGAGGATTGATCGTCCATTTAACTCCAAGGTCATTCACTCTTTGAGTAATGGCAGAACATTGAAACCTAGCAGTAAGCTCATTAAATAAAATCCTATGTTGGATTCGGACGGACTGCTCTTAGCACTTTCATGGATCCCCCCATATGCTGAGCTTTATTGTTCGTGAATGTAACCGTGATTCCCTGGTCTGATTCCCCTGTTCAAGGATTGCGAAGGTCAGACGGCAGTCGCTTTATTGTAGTTGACAGAATGTCATCATCCGAAGAGTCTCAATCGGGAATGACATGCTAAGATACTGATAATGGTATTTGGTTCATATTGATGAAGGCAACGCAACCACCGATTGAATAAAAAAAAACTCTCAAGGCACTGAAACCAGAAGCTTGGGGCCATAGACACAGTCCCTCCACCAGCCCATGGTCCTTTCTACCGTCTCGGCAAACGGACCGAATCTTGGGAGACGCTCACCAGGTACTTGCTAAGGGCTCTTTCCCCGGTGCGTTTCTTCACTCCCTACAAAGTCTGTGTCTGTGTCCCATCTCAATGTCACTTCTCCCCAAATGGGACGTGAAACACCACAACCCAAGCGACTCGCGCTCGGGCAGGTCCACATCAATCAATCTCCTGTGGGAATATCAGCTGTATGAAGAAGAGCGGCAAGAGATGCTGAATAACTGGAACAGGAACGAGATAGGACCAGTATACCATCAAGAGATGGTCAACTCTGCAGAATGTTTTCGACGGTTGCGTGCGTTTGCACACAAAATACTTAACATTAGAAGCCTGGGGCCAGTGGTAGTACCCATTTAATACCCAGCTGTCGCTCTGGATCCTGGGGTCCGCTTGCACTATTATTCAGGATTTGGTTAGTATCGTAATTAAAATAAAGTGATTGCTCTCTTTTTTATGTCATAGGTGACAGAAGGGCAGACGGATCACCTGATGGTAAGCGATTGCCACCGCATATGGACAGCCGCGAAACCAATGGAGTCACAAGTGTGAAGCTAACCTTTAAACCTCCGGATTGGGCCTCCGGTACCCTCACTCACGAAAGTAAACAGCACAATGCTACATCACGCCGGTTTTCTATGAGGCCGTGGTATCACACCGGTCAAGCCAGCCCATTCATGCCGAAGCGTAGCTATCCCACATTCACGGCCTGACCTTCGTAAACCTTTTACAGGGGAATCATACCAACTGAATAATGCATAGCAGTAATTACTACCATGCATTATTCAGTTGGTATAACTGTTGTTTTTAATCAAATAGCCATAAAACAGCTACGCTCCGGCGCTGTTTTACCAAGGACGTGAGGGTACCAGGGGCCGAATCCGGGGGACAAGGGAGTTCAAAGGTGGGCAGCGCACTTGTGACTTCACTACAGTTGCAGGTGTCCATCCAGGTGAATCGTCTGCGCGTTTGCAATCTATAACATACAAAAAAAGTTCAATAAATAACCAATTAAAAGTTTGCTTACAAAAGTCCTCAGCATTCATAAAAACCCCCAATTTCACCACAACCCTACGCGGGCGAATTTTAAATGAATGCAAATAAATCTTTGTTGTTCACCGTAACCGGCAGAATGCCCAGAAAAAGTTACCCTGCCCTCATTAGGGAGTTGCCACACTGGCGGATTGCGAGTGTTTTTAAAGCGGAGCGACGACGCAGCGTAGAGAGAGGCCACGACGGAGGGTCGTCAGTCATTGCGTTATCATCATCATCATCAGCAACCCACACTCGTCCACTGCTGGACATAGGTCTCCCCTAATGCACGCCACTGACATGCAGCCATGGTCATGACTTACGGTGCCGAGACGTGGACACTCACTGGACTAGTCCACTGGTTCAAAGTCGCTCAAAGAGCTATGGAAAGGGCTATGCTCGGAGTATCTCTGAAGGACCGCATCAGAAATGATGTAATCCGACAGAGAACCAGAGTCACCGACATAGCCAACCGAATTAGCAAACTGAAGTGGCAGTGGGCTGGTCATATTAGCCGCAGAACTGACAGCCGTTGGAGCCGTAAAGTCCTTGAGTGGAGACCGCGACTCGGTAAGCGTAGTGTAGGACGCCCTGCGACAAGATGGGATGATGACATTAGATGGTTGGCTGGTGTGGGCTGAATGAGAGTGGCCGAAAATCGGGAACAGTGGCGTGCATTAGGGGAGACCTATTTCCAGCAGGTGACGAGTGTGGGTTGCTGATGAGACATGCAGCCAGCCTTCGAATGTCATTATCCCATCTTGTCGCAGGGCGTCCTACACTACGCTTGCGTGGGCTATGACAGTGATTCTGGTTCTCTGTCGGATTACATCATTTCTGATGCGGTCCTTCAGAGATACTCCGAGCATAGCCCTTTCCATAGCTCTTTGAGCGACTTTGAACCGGTGGACTAGTCCAGCTGGAGTGTCCACGTCTCGACACCGTAAGTCATGACCGGAAGGACACACTGGTCGAAGACTTTCGACTTAAGACTTTGAGGGATGGCTGACGTGAACACTTGACGAAGTTTACCTAATGCTGCCTAGCCTAGCTGAATTCTTCTATTGGCTTCTCTCTCGAAGTTGTTTCTGCCTAATTGGAGCGTTGGTCCTAGATAGACATATTCCTGAATAACCTCCAGAGGTACTCCATTAACAGCGACCGGTCCCGGATCAACGAGCTCGTTGAACATGACCTTGGTTTTATCCAAGTTCATCCGAAGACCGATGTGTTTGGAAGATTCAGCCAGGCTGCTCACCATCTCCTGTAGGTCTTGTAGGGTTGCGTTATATTACATACAAATTGCATGCCACACGGCACGGTCCGTGATATGTTTTGCCGAGTGAGTGGAAGTACCCTAGGCCCAATCAGAAGGAAGGAGGGTTTAAAGCATTCTTCTTGTGACTTCACGTGTTGCCGGTGTCTATAGGTGGAGTCAATTTGCTTACCGTCAGGTGATCCGTCTGCTCGTCAGCCACACATCACATAAAAAAAAAATTTATTACATACATACTTACATACACTCGAAAAACATTACCCTCCTTCTTTGGCAGTCGGGTAATAACAATTTATTAAATGAGTTCTATGGATCTTGTTTAGCCCTATTGGGCTATTATTTATGTTTGCCTTAATGTTTATCGATTGCTCTTCATTAAAAAATGTAGATACATTTTCCAAACTATTGGTTGTCAGCGTATCTTCAAATATTATCCCATCCCTATCACGAACGAAATTATGCAATAGGTATACAACATGCTTTAGCAACACTTTTAGAAAATTTCAAAGATAAATTTATAGGAGTGAAATATCCGCCACTTATTTGTTAGAATTCCAATATTTCCCGGCTTGTTGCGGGCATGTCGACGGCTTGTTGCGGGTACGTCGACGGCTTGCTGCAGGCACGTCGACGGCTTGTTGCGGTCACGTCGACGGCTTGCTGCGGGCATGTCGACGGCTATCTGCCGACAAGTGTTAGCGACTGCGGTCGCTTTTGCTGTCATCAATGTGCTGCCAATGTGTAAGGGCTCTTAATTATTATTTTTAGTCGACATAATTTGTAAAACTGTAAATCATGAAACTGGAGAAGACGGAATGCGCAATTTTCGGAAAAAACGTCACAGAGTGTGAAAGAGATCCAATCGGGCCCCAACGCAGCATTAATGCATATCTATACAGGTGCGGTAGAGAAAAAACGTCACCCAGCACTTTATACCAGTACTAACGGCTTCGCGCAGTTTTTCAATTAAGGCTTTCTATGAAAAGGCTCAGTCTGTTTAGGGCGCATGTCTATTGGTGAAATAGGCGCCATGCTAATGCCAGGTAAGTTTGAAAACAATTTAGCTTATTCGCTGGACCGCGGGATTGGCAAACGTTTTGATACTAAAATGTTGGAAAACAATTGTTTATTCTTCCTGTAACTTTAGTGATAAATAATGACTGTAATATTGTCCCAATTAATGGATAAAATAATTGCTTTTTGCCTTGTAAATAATTTGGGCGCTCATCCTCACGGAAACAATTTTGATAGCATCTGGTTTCACAATTTCGGTATACCAGCGCTGATATTTAAGTACCTACATATTTATTTTCGAAATACCAATTGAATACCCGAGTCGCCGGGAAACTTCTCGAGGGTATCATAATAATGAAAACAATCACTTTTCCCCAAAGGACTTAGGGTCTGATTTATAAATTAATATCTAATGTAGTGGATTACTAAAGAAGATATAAAATTTCTGGAGCCCAATGCTCGGGCTCGTGATATTTTAAAAATATGGCGGATGGCACATGAAATGTTTTAGTGATATATATCGTATGATGCATGTAAAAAAACTACCTAATGCAGAAAGGCTACTATAAAGTAGATGATTATTTGAATGATAAGGATTCTTGGACATGTTGATCTCTTCGCCTGTCCTCTAATGTATAATTCATTTCATACTTTTTCTTTGACGATTTATCTAAACGATATTGATTATAAGCATTGTATATCATACTGTCACTGTAATCATAATTTGTATAAGAATGAATATTGTAATTACCATATTATTTGAAAAGAGTAACTACTGAGTTTCTTACTGATTCTTCTCGGTAGAAATTGACATTCCGAATCAGCGGTAGATTACATAATATTTGACATTCATAAATGTTCTGTATGGACTTAAATTGAATAAAGACATTTTTGATTTTGATTTTGATGATAAATATCACGAGCACGTGAATTGGGCTCCTGGCGGCGCTAGTTCAGGCAATTTTTTTTTATTGATAGGTGGCAGGCGAGCAGACTGCTTGCCTGATGGTAAGCGATTGCCGCCCATAGACACCTGCGACACCAGTGGATGACTCCACTGGTGTCGCGGGTGTGGCTGGACACTAAGTAGGCGCCTCATATTTCCATCGTTAACAAATAAATTTACACTGTTGTGCGAGTGATTTTTTTTTGTAAAAAACTAAGTTATTTTTGGTACGATTTAACGCTAAGATCATTTTCACACAGACTGTACCTCACCTCCAATTCTCGTGCTTGTGATATTTTGAGACAGACGGATCACCTGATTGTAAGCAATCCCGCCGCCCATGGACACCCGCAACACCAGTGTAGTCACAAGTGCGCTGCCAACCTTTTCCCCTTCCCCCCATTGGGCCTCCGGTAACCTCACTCACACGGCGAAACACTGCGCAGGCGCTGCTTCACCCCGGTCTTCTGTGAGGCAGTGGTATCACTCCGGTCGAGCCGACCCATTCATGCCTAAGCGTGGCTCTCCCACATTTGGCGGATATCACCCGAAAACCATACAGAAAAACTATGTTTTAGTGATATATGTCGTAGGAAAATAAATGTCGCGAGCCCGAGAATTGGGGTCTTGATATGTGCCTGTACTTGGTTTATTTTCACAAAGTCAAGTCAGGTTCAAGGTTGGCAGAATGCTTAACATTGAAGCAGTAGTGATCAACATTAGTTGAACCTAATTTAAAATTAATGCAATACACGTGGGGTCGAACTTGTATCCCCTAGATAAAATAAAGCCATAGTTTAGCTTGAAACTAAGTTAGTTTTCATCTCGAAAGGGTAAACACACACATGTATCTGCATGTTATATCAAGCTTACATACGCCGAAACGTTATTAAATCAAACTGTAAGAACTATTATGGTGACGGATAGGGCACACTAGCGACGCCAATCGATTTTAATTTTTAGCAACTAAACCGGATCTATTTTAAACAATTTCGTGGTTACAATCTCTAGGCAAGCACCTATACTATTTATTTAATACTTATAGTTAACTGTTTGGTATGCTTTTGCACTCGAATTTTGGATTACCGCTAAAAGTGGCCGCTTTTGGCGTGAATCAATTTTTCGCGAACAAAAACGTACCCAACATTTGTGCATTGTTATTTGAGAGGCTGTAACTTAAAATAGATGCGGTTTAGTAGCTAAAAATGAAAATCGATTGGCGTCGCTAGTGTGCCCTACCCGTCACCTTAAAGCTTTTGACCGTGAGAGAGCCACGCTCTGGCATGACTTGGTCAACCGGATTAGTACCACAGCCTCACAGATAACTGGTTAAAAGCAGCATTGTGCTGTGTTTCGCTGCGTGAGTGAGGGTACCGGAGGCCCAGTCCGGGGTAAAGGGGGATTTCAAGGTTGGCAGCACACTTGTGACTTCACTAGTGTCGCGGGTGTCTATGGGTGGCGGCAATCGCTTACAATCAGGTGAGGTGATCCATCTGTGCGTCTGCCACCTATCACATAAAAAAAAGCTTGTTTAAAGATTTTTTTTTATATTTTTTTGTGATAGGTGGTAGATGAGCAGATAGTGGAAAACACAATATACTTGTTCACAACTTTATATAACCGAAAACAACAACTCTTTATCCAAAAATCCTAAAAGAAACTGAACGTAAAGAAAAGAAGATCTCAATAAAAAAATAAATTGAAAATTTAAAAATACAACTAAAGCTGTTTCATTTGATACCTATATTGAGGCAGTAGGAACAACAAATAGGTTATTCGTCTTTTTCTGACGGCGGCCATCTTGGATTTGGTATTTTTCTCAGTTTATATATTCTGCTTTTCAAGCCCTTTTATATGATACCCATTTTGTGGGAGTTGTGTTAAAACATAAAATCCAAATCTTTGTGATGGCGGCCATCTTGGATCGATTTTTATCCAACATAGCTAAGAACACTCCCTCTTTATTCAGCTTTCAAACAAAAAAAACAAAATCAAAATCGGTTCATTTGTTCGGGAGCTACGATGCCATAGACAGATACACACACACACAGACACGTCAAACTTATAACACCTCGTCGTTTTTGCGTCGGGGGTTAAAAAGAAGAACAATTTCGAATACAAAAATAACTTAACTTATTAAAAAAAATAGTTTGAAAACTAAAACCCGACTACCAAAAAACACGCTCTAAAAGGTACGAAACAAGGAAATTGTCTCTGCTGAAGTTATTTTTAGTTATGTGGATAATTACATATTTGTAATGTGCTAAAAATCTCTTTCATTTGATACCCCACACGGTACCGTCAAGCAAAATTTTTTTTTTAGTTCCTTACTCTAAGTCCCCTAGAGGGCACTGTAGTCAATTTAACGTGACGTCATGTCTCCTATAACCCGAAGACAATCAAGACGCTTCTAACGACACCTCATTTGTTCAAATATGATAACTAGTTTAGAAGTTATGAGGGAACAGATGAACTACCATACATACATATTTGCCTCGCCGTAGTCGGGTAATAAAAACACAAACAAAAAAGAGATCCGTCGCCCACATCATTGGTTGCCATATTTTATTCTCGAACAACAATTGAAATGCTCCTTGGCGTATACTGACTTACATTTAAAAATCCACTTTCCATAAAAAGCCATTTTGTATGGGAAGTCGAAAAAATTGTCAACGATTTTCCAAAACTCGTAGATAAAATGTATATTCAAAATGGTTTTAGAAGAGGTGGTTAAAAGAATGACAATGTTTACCGATACATCCTGTACATACATATTTATGAAAACATTTTCAATCGAGAGCCTTCTTCAAAGAGTACGAATTGTGCTTGCTCACAATATATGTTTCAGCACGTGGAATAATAAAAAGAGCTTATCATAAATATCTCGCATTGAAAGTATCGATTCTGAATTGCCTAGTGTTGTTTCTTCTTCTTATTTGATTTATGGCAATCCATTTCTCGACTGAGAATAGGCTACTTGACAAAATTCTGAAAACTATCTTAGTGTATTCATTTGTTTATAAGGAGCATTAAAAATACTTTTGTGTTTTTATTTTAGATATTTTAATAAAAAAAACACCGCAAAAACGCGTCTTTTATCAATATGGCGGCCTGTGACGTAGTTTGTCCATAAATAAACATTGAGCTTGTTGGTGTTTCAGTGTTTCTTTCAAATAGTTTTGATTTTCTCTTGTTTTATTTGAAATGTGCTACGTCATTTCTTCCTATGAAGGAAAGGCAATCAACCATAGGCAGTAGACTAACGCGTAATGTACGTCACGGGCCGGTTTTAGACACGTGACCCCTGTTTAAAAATAATAATTTTATAAGACGAATTTTGATAAAATAATGCAATATTTTAATCTCGCGTTATTACAAATCGCTCCTCAAAAAATATATTAACTCTGATGTTATAAACGAAATGTATATTTTTATCACTGTAATAGCCTATTACTGCGGTCATTATCATGTTTTAGATTTTAGGCGTTACTAAGCGGGGCAACTCGTCAGGAAAACATTGAAGTGATATTTTAACAAAGTGCGTAGGTAAGGCGGGTAGGGCTAAAAGAAGCCGCGTGGGCTGATGCAATTGTCTAGTGGTTTTTAGTGTGCAAGTTTGGTGTTTATTTGTGCAGTGAAGTGCCGCAAAGTGATCCTAATAATAAGAATCGTTGGATTGTATCGTTTTTAACACTGTTATTGTGTGTCGAGTGCGTTGTCTCGTGACAACTTGCTTGGACCTAATAGAGTCTTAAAACCCGCGATTGCTTTTAGAGTGATATCCGCTGAATCCGTAGGTCGATAAAACGCAAAACACCGGCGTTTTATTGAGTGACTGTGACTTTCACTGACTTCGACTGTTGACTACCTACTTATTCTCAATAAGTTACTTGACATTGGCGAATTATCTTCTGTTGTCCCGCTTAATAATGCCTAAAATCTAAAACATGATAATGGCAGGAGTAATTCTCAGTCGAGAAGTTGATTGCCACAAATAAAATAAGAAAAAGAAGAAGAAGCGGGACAACTCGTCAGGAAAACATTCAAGTGATATTTTGATAAAGTGCGTAGGTAGTCAGTCAAAGTCTCAGTCACTCAACAAAACGGAGGTGTAAGCGGTTTATCGACCTAGGGTGTTTACTTACGGTTAAACATTCTGAGACCTGTTTTGAATGCTGTTCCCCGTGCAAAGTATATTTGCAGATTTTAGTACCTCATCAGTATTTTGAAGTTTATGACCATAAACTTTAGTTTTGTATGCTACGGTAGTGTTTATGTTTAATACCCTCCAACCGATTACAGCTACGGCGGCCAGTCTCAACGATCAGCCACGTGCGCAGGATTTATTATAGTGCTCAAGTGTGTGCGCAAACACAAGTGCACTCTCTATTCCCTTACCCTTATATGACACGTGTCACGTGACACGACCTTTGAAGGATCGGGCGCAGGACCTAGAGGTTAACGTGCTTTCCCAGGTACAGGGGTACAAGACTACTAACTTTCAGACCCCCGGCTACCACTTAGAATTTCTTACCGACAACAAGCTTTTAAGTGCGACTCACTAACCACTGCGCCACTGAGGCAGTCTATGTTTATGTGACCTAAAAAGGTGTGGCTTGACATCGTAAGGGATGACATGCGTATTAGTAAACTAATCACTACGGAAGCACGAGACCGTGAGAAGTGGAGAAGCGAAGTAGGAAGGTGAACCCTGGGCTCTGACATAACGCTAACATGTTTATGACGGTAGCTTAGTGTTTCTCGTGTTATACTGATATTTCATCGGAAAGTTAAGGACATACAACGTGCTCACGTGTTTGCGCGCACACTTGTCCCGCGTAAATAAGCAGATCGTTGAGATTTTCCATCGTTGTAAAAATCAGCCGGACCTTGTGTGGGCCGAACCGAAGTATTAATTTACTTCCCAGTTATAGGAATTCGATTGGTAAAGCGATAGCGGTTACTGAGATCTGCCATTAAATTGCAATAGCAAGCTCCCTGCTATTTATGTCTTCTCCCACATTTACATGTATATTGGGTCTCATACATGCGCTAATAAGATTCGCAGTGAAAATGAATTGTTTTACACACCGCAACATCCTTAGATTTTAAGTAGCTCTAAAAAGGTAGCGGAGTGTAAAACATTTAAGCCTTTAATCAATATTTTTTACTTTACTAAAGCTTTTGAGTTCCGAGTCTCCAGCCAAAGACTCGATTAAAAATTAGAGATTTAAAAAAAATAAGTCTCATATTTACAATTTATTTTTATTAATACTGAAATTTGTGTATGTTAAATCTAGTATTCTATTATTTTTTCTATAGAAAAAAAACGACAGTTAATTGTATCACGCAAGGTAGTATTCTATGTCCTACACTATTCCTCATCAATTTGTTTTCGTTTTGTATCTTTTTTTTTAAATAGTAGGTATTTATATATGTGATGTATTTACATTTGCACTGCACACCCTAAGGTAGTCTAAAAGCGATCACATTTAGTAATAAGACAACCAAAATTGTAATGACATCTATGACTAAAGTAACGGAGAATAGTTTATACCATAAACTTGCACCTTTTCTTCGGTAACTTCGTAAAGAGCGGAATGGTGGTAAGGTGTACTGGTACATTTCCTCAGCGAGCTCTCAGCAAACACAATTTGTCGTCTCCCGCGCATTTGCATGTATATTGGATCACCTACGTGAGCTGATAAGGTCTGTGTACGATTTGATTTTTACGGGGTAACTTATTTTGAGGTTGAAATGTTTACATTTATGACTTTATATTGATATTTTAGGGAATAGAAATAGTTGAATTTTGTCTTAAAAAGGCAACTAACTTCTGAAAAAATGTCACCGATTTTTTCAGAAGATAGTTACCTTTTTAATTATTTATATACCGTGCTATTTTAAGGTGACGAGTAGGGCACACTAGCGACGCCAATCAATTTAAAAAAAACGGACCCAACATTTGTGCATGGTTACTTAAAAAATAGTGCAAGTGTTTGCCGAGAGGTTGTAACCCCGAAATTGTTTTAATTTTTAGCTACTAAACCGGATCTACCGGTTTAGTAGCTAAAAATTAAAATCGATTAGCATCGCTAGTGTGCCCTACCCGTCACCTTAAGCGTCTTAAGGCCGATTCAAGCAACCTTAGCCGATACGAGTACTAAATCTATGGCGCTGTCATTTCATACAAGTTTAACGTTATACCATATAGATTTATCCACGGATTAAGTAAGATTGGTCGAATCGGGGCTTACTCACCTATCAAGGATCAAAAGGTCTAATCTTTGAAAAAAAAACTTGCTAAAACAAATTGCACTAATCAGTTGATCACTTTAAACTGATAAAGTGATTTATTTCTACAGAGATTAGTTGTTTCCCTGTGTTCCTTGAGGAATAATGTAGGTATAATACCCTCGTTAAGAAAGATGGTTAAAAAAAAAATCAATTATTCAACAGGGATTATGCGCCGACTTCGGTAAAACCTTTTCTCGAATGTACTGTTATTAAATGTTATTTGAGGTGTATAAAGTGTAAAAAATATTATTATACACTTTTTAGATCGTGGTTATTGAAGGCGGTTTTTTTTTTTGCAGAAAAAATCTTTTTTCAAGCGTTTTAGTGTCTCGTTTTTTGACACCCTTCCCCCCTTCCCTCTTCCACTCTCTCCAAATAACTAAAAAGCTAATTGTGAGTACAGTATTGATAGAGTTATCCTTTAACTCCTTACCGTTGAGGAGTTGACCTTCCATCATCAGCAGAGCCACACAATTAATAAAGTCAGGCGTAAATACCGATGTAGTTTTGAAAATACATACAAAAGCATTACGTGTTCCTATAAAATTTGAGAGATCTCCTCATTTTTTCCAAGATCCCATCATCAGATCCTGATATCCTGATCATGGTACCAACCCGGGGCTATCTACTTTCTGACTAAAAAAAATCATCTAAATCAGTTCATAAATGGCAAAGATATCGGCGAACAAACATAAAAAAAAAATTACATGTCGAATTGAGAACCGCTTTTTTTTCGGTTAAAAAGGATGGTGTATTTACTGGGATCGCATAATCTCGACCAAATTGATAGAGGAGTGTCCCTCTACGCAACTAAATGAAGTATATTATTGTATAAACAATTTGATACACTTTTTCTATCATTAAAAATTAATTAAATTAGGTAAGGTCGGCAACACTTTAGCGATATCTCTGATTTCGCGGATGTTCATGAGCGGCGTTGATTGCTTTCCATCAGGTGACTCGCTTGCTCGTTTGTCCGCCTCCAGCACAAAAAAAAATGTCTTTTGTAATAATAAAACACACTTACCTTTTCCAGCTCATTTATTCAACATTTTATATACATAAATCGTTTAATCAGATATGTATTCACATGCTATTATTGATTTAAACCTATTATTAATATCAAAAAGTTAATTATCTATTTCTTAAGTCTATGAAACTTATTGGTATCCAAGTTTATTGTTATGTTAGTAATTTAAATCAAAATAAATCTAATTTCCCAGGGTGTAATAATATTTACAATGTTATTCATTGCTACTTGGATTTAAATAAGAAGCTATAATCTGACCTAGGTACTAAGTTCTCAGAAATATTACTCATCCTTGAAATTAGGTAAGTACAGTACAGCCACCAATCGAAGTTTACAAAATTGTCTTTATTCAGTCGATTCACACCTTAATGTCAAACACGTTCGGTTCAATATCAATTGTGAAATGATAGATTGTAGTAACATGATGTGTGGCTGACTGTACATTCAAGTAAAAGTTACTTTAACGCAATGATTAAATGTTCCTTACTCGATGTTTTTCAATGCATTATACACAGTAGGCCCACAATGAAACATGAATGCGCGACTGAATCTTTATATAGGTACGTCTCTTTCACACTCGCTGTGCATGTCTTTTGTTTGGCGGCTAGTCTCATTTGTTACGGGACTGTTTCGTTGTAGGCCCTATGACCCTTCGGCCGCCTAGGAAACCAAGTTTCGAAACTAGTTTCTAACTAAGAATAATGAGACTTCTCAAAATTGGTGTCGATGTAAGAATAATATTTCTTATCTCGAAACATGTTTCGAAAAAAGAAAAATGTTTCCTCATTCGAAACCGTCAATTAAAAATCCGTACCGGAAGGGTTAACTTTTTTTTTCATTAGAAAAGCGTATAATTTAATCTTCAGTTGTTTCAGCGATGTTCATTTGCTTTCCCATATTCACTTATTTTTCTTCTGTTTCCAAATGAACATGGGAAAACAATCGAAAATAACAAAAATACATCAGGCGGCCGAAGGGGATATTCATTTACAAACTTCATCCACCTATGCATTGAAATGAGTTCTATAAAATGGTGTACTTTTGTACATATCCTACTTAATTATTAAAAGTATTACTTTGTGGAAGCTTCATCGATGTTTGATTTTTTCAGATTTTCATGAATATAATTGTTTTTTTCAGATCTTTAAGTATTTAAAACTATGGATAACCAAGAAAACGAATAGTTACTGAATTTACACTAAACTTTGATTAATGATATGGTTACGACCAAATAAAGCCTAGATATTTTTTCGACCTTATTACAAATCGTGAACTAAAAGCGAAATTCCTAGCCAGCGCTTTTTAACATTGTATGTTGGAGCGGGATGAATGAATGAATGAATGAATGAATGAGACATTTATGGCACAACAAATCTATAACAGATATCACACGATAGTCCGATCACTGTTATTTGGCACGTGTAAAAAGTTTTACAAGTGTCAGTGCTTTTGACATTTTCCCATAGAAAATATATTGTACAGCGCCCCTATGTCAATGTCACTGATGTGCCTTCTGATCTCTTTCTGTAGATGGTCCAGAACAACAGATTTAATAATGGTGCTGGGGTTAATATACAGGCTGTGATCTGTGGACATTTACATCCCTTTAACCACGTGTTCTACCAACCATTCTGAACAACATTTTGTTCAACGACTTTTCGAAATTCATCGATAAATTTTTCGACTCCCCATAAAAAATGACAATTATTATTTGTTAGAAATGGGGATGAGCCCTGCGTCTCATAGCCACTGCGACCAGTAAATGATCTATTGTGGCAGCCCCATAACCTATTACAGCACCTCATGTAGCTCCAGTTCCAGGATAAAGCCGAGAATGGAGCTGATGGGGGGGGGGAGCTTTTGATCTCGTCTGCTGAGATCATGTGTGCTCCTAGGTGCCGGCTTCTGCAGCGGTGCAGCGCTATGCACTCGCCGAGGACGTGGATAATCGTTTCCTCGTCCTCGCGACAGAACCTGCAGATTTTAGGTATCTGAAAGGCTAAAGTTATAGAAGACAAAGAAATTGCACTCTGCTCTTGAAAAAAAAATGACAAAGTCACGTGACCAACTTTGTATGAAAAGTAGATTTTTTTTCATGCAAATTTCCAAAAGTGATAGAACAAATTTTGTTCATAATGGTAAGTAGAACACGTGGCTAAAGGGATGTAAATGTTCACAAATACACCCTGTAGAGAAAAATTTAATTATACAAGGATATTTGACATGAAGGACGTAATCATAGGATACCAGAATCAAGATAAAAAGTCTTCATGAGTAACTGTAAATTACGATTCATAATAATGTTGAAAAGGATCTTGATTTGTATTTTACGTCAGTACCTGGAATTAAAAAGGTCACTCTGAACGCCGAGTAGTTGGTGACCTTAGACTATGTTAATTTTATTTATTTAATTAATTAGGTAATTAGTAATTTAGTACGCACTATGGTTGCAGAAACGATCCACATGTTTGAAACATATTGAACATTTCTGCAACTAAATGTAAACATTAGCTTTTTCTCATTCATAAATTTGTATTCAACCTGTTTTGTGTTTTTAGTAAACGGATGTTACTGAACACTTTGTAAACACAATAATTAGTGCATGTAGTGCTTTTCTGTAAGTAGTGAGGCACTTAGATATAAGAATATGTTTTGTAATCTTAAGCTTGTTATAGTGTACTCATTGTTGAAAAGCCAAATAAATAAATAAATGTGGTTTATGTCAAACTATCGAGGAAATCGTCATGTAAGTAAGTTAAACATTTACCCCCTTATTACAAATCGCAAACTAAGGATAGTCCTGCACCGATATTCGTGCCAACCCTTTTTAACCTTGCATGTTGAAACGGGATGACATGAGCTTTGGTACGGTAATAAATTTAGATTGTGATTTATAATAAGGTTGACCACAAACACGAATAAAATTACAACAAGATAAATCGTGCCTTTCATATTTTCTCTTTGCTGGTAACCTTGGGAGACCGTGGGACCGGGGAGGGGTCCGTGGGAGAGCCACGCTTCGGCATAACTTAGGAGCGAAGTAAAATGTGAGGCTTAAGACCTTATGAAATGGCGGAGCACTGTGGACGCCCTTTGCCCCACCTTCTAACGTAGGAGCGCCAAGCTTCGGCATGAATGGGTCGGCTCGACCGGAGTGATACCACGGCCTCACAGAAAACCAGCGTGAAGCAGTACTGTGCTGTGTTTCGCTGCGTGAGTGAGGGTACCGGAGGCCCAATCCGGGGGAAAAGGGGGTTAAGAGATTGGCAGCGCACTTGAGACTTCACTGGTGTCGCTGGTGTCCATAGGCGGCGGCAATTGCTTACCATCAGGTGATCCGTCTGCTCGTCTGCCACTTATCACATAAAAAAACCTTTGAGAGTAATCTGCATAATAGCTCGATAAAATAAGCTCATGTCTAGTTTCCACAAAATAGAGCGTTTAGGTCTATGCAAAGTTAATTTGATTTGCTGCTTAAACATGCATGGTTCCATTATAATTTACTTTATTTTCATCGTTTACGTTATGACACGATAGTCACTTTGCCGTCCTCTAGCTTTAATGCCACTCCAAGTCAGAGAAAAATGGACTTAAAGAGCTCTCTTTAAGGCCATTTTTTCTGAATGTGGTTTTGGTACTTAACGGCATTATAGTTAGACGACGGCAGCACTTATACCGTTATTTTGTTATAGTTTACATTTCGAAATCCAAATAGTATCCATCCGTGAGTGAAGTCCATTTAGCATTTTAGATAAAAAAAAATAAGCAAAAATAATCAACTATTCCATATGGCTAGGGGGAAACTCGCCCTATTAAAACTCGTCTCAGAATTTTAGGATTTTTTCGCTGGCCACTGTTATAACCTAACCCAACCAATATTTTTGTAGCAGTAATACATACTAAACTCTATAAAACATTATTGCTAGTTGGATATTCAAATTTAATGGAACAGCCGTGCGTTCCCCGGCAGAGTAGAATAGGCCACCCTCACTCTTACCGAGGTGTCGTAAAAGGCGACTAAGGTAAAGCTGCTGGCATGATCATCGGCACCCAGAGAAGGAAAACTCTGCATTTATATCAAAACCCTCGCCAACCCGTCTGCCAAGCGTGGTGAGTATGGCAATTACCCCTCATGTGATTGAGGGAGGCCCGTGCCCTAGCAGTGGGGACTTACCTAAATGGACTGATGATGAATGGAACAGCAGATTTTTTTTTCGCATATTTTGTTGATCTAACATGCTAAATGGACTTTATTTACAATGTCCATTATGAGGTTTTCGAGATGTAAACGATAAAAAAGTAACAGTTTATTATAAAACAAAGTCGAACAAGAACAAAGGTTTCACTGCCTGTCCCTATGTACCTATGTTTAGATTTTTAAAACTACACAACGGATTTTGATGCGGTCTTTTTTAAAAGATAGTAATTCAAGAGAAAGGTTTATATGTATAAAAATATAGTGCATAATATTGCCCATGCGAAGCCGGGGCAGGTCGCTAGTAAATTAAAAAATATTGGTTTTGCCTAATTTTATCCTCATGCTCCTCATGTTTGCCATTGAAGTCCAATATCAATTGGATTTACTTCAATAGCACACATTAAAGTTTTGATTTTATTTTGTAAACCAACTTTTGAAAAAAAAAACTACTTAGCTATATTAGTACTTACAGTAAAAAGTCTCATGTTTTTGTCACTTTTATGTTTTAAACCTTTATTTAATTACCTTCTAAACTATATTCGAATGGCACAATTATTTGAAAGATAGGTAAATTAACATCTAAAGAGTTATAAAAAAAGATTATTTGTTTGGTGAAACTATAATATGTGCGTAATACAATTTCAACTATTTAATATTAATTTATATAGACTATCTCAAACATTATTTATTATTTAAAAAGGCCCTAAGTCAGTTTTGGTACCATCACAAATGAAGTGTACCTTATATTAAAATTTTCAATTAAGTATGTTTGTGGACAAAAAAAAATCCATCTGGGACCAAATGAAGTTATAAGTCAACAAACATGAAGTCATCTGTCCCCAAATGAAGTTATTTTCGACCAAATGGTGTCATTTAAGATGAAGTTATCTAAGCTCAAATTAAGTCATCCATATCCAAATGAAGTCCCCCGTCCCCAAATGAAGTCAGTTACATTTAAATGAAAATGAAGTCGGGTTTCAAGCAGCAGTCGCTGTGTTTGTCTGGGTCGGTGTCGGATCGAACCCACTTCCCGTGGCAGAGAGGCGCCACCATGGCGAAGAACCTGGTGGTGTGCCCTGCTACTCCGTGGCCGTCGCATCGCCAGTTCAGGTCCCGGCGTAAGGCAGCTGTCTCGCAAAGGACGCATACTGAGTTACCTAGGGATAAAAAGGATAATTATTTTTAACAAATCTAGAAAAGTGTTATTATCATAGGACGGTTCGATGGGACGGTGGCTAGTATATTGAACCTGAATGGGAAGCCTTGGTTTACTTAGTAAAAATATTATACTATTGAACCACACATTTTTTTTTTATGCTAGAGGCGGACAAACAAGCAAGCGAGTTATATCCCGAAAACCTCATAATAGGTTTCGTGAATGAAGTCTATTTACGAGTAGCATGTTATTTTGTTGATCTAACATGCTAAATAGACTTCATTCTGTTTCATCATGAGGTTTTCGAGATGTAAACGTTAAAAAATAACGGTGTATTTAAATCTGTAAAATTTCTTTAATCGAAACCTTTTGTTAAATATCATTTAAGAAAATTAAGGAGCGGTAGTAGCTCAGTGGTTCGTCTTCCATACGGGGGAACCGGGTTCTAATCCGAGCATGCACCTCTGGATTTTCCAAATCGATGTGCGTATTTCTACCATTAGCTCGGCGGTGAGGGAAAACATCGTGAGGAAACCTGCACGTTGTGGACAGATTCTGAAACGTGTAACAATGATTCGGTTCCCCTGTTAAAGGGTTGTGAAGCTCAGACGGCAGTCGCTTCAGTGTAATTATCAGGCTTCCCAAATCAAGGATCATGGTTTAAGCGTACCCCGGGCTCCAGAGTAACAGCTTTGGTCGCAACTGGGAAGGAACCCTAAGATGAGTATTTTTTTTTAATATATATATTTTTTAAAAATTTATTTAAATGCACAAGTAAGAAAGAAATGACACAACATTATAAGTAAAGCAAGTATTTGTGCTTTGCAAGAATTCAGCATAAAAAAGCAATAGGGGTTTCCAAAGTAGGCTAAGCCTGTATCTTGGAAACCAGAGAACAGTCTTGGGATTCCGAGTTCTTGCAATCACCAAATAAACATAAAAAAATAATTAAATTAAAATACAAAAAACATCTTTTTTACAAAAAAAACATTTTTTTTTCTTTTTAGTATAGTACTTACAATGAAATGAAATTGAACCCAGGACTTAGAAACATCAACGTAGGATTTTTTCAGTGAACTGATAGTTTAACGAGAGTAGCCATTGTGTTATTCTGAATTTATTTATTATTATTAATTAAGGAAATTCTTCAGAATGTAGTAACTTGATGTGTGGTTACCTACTTCTCTAAATTCAAGTCTCTCGAGGTAAGCGAAAACTTCCTCAGTATCTTTGAAGGGTAAATACCAAAGGAATTTACGCTGAAGTGACCAACAACCAAACGGAATAAGTAAGTTGTAGTTACTGTGGGTATGTTTTTCAGCTAATGGTTGTAGACTGAAAAGCTAGTAGCTTTTCAGCTACGATATGAACATTTTTTGCTGAGAAAGATAGGGTGAAATATTATGAAAAAGAAAACACTTTCACATACAAAATTCAACATTCAGCTATGTAGACAAGATAAAACATTCTGTATTCAATTTAGGTCCATACAGAACACTTATGAATGTCAAAAGCAGTACTCATATAAATCATAGGTACCGCTGGTTCCGAATGTCGATTTAGCTAATCACTTTAGTCTAATTAATAACCAAAAAAAGTTTGATTTTTATATGTGAAATATAAAAAAGAAACTATTAAAATAAGATTCTTAAAGTATTGTACAATCAACAGCAGAAGTAGCTGCACATATTTCGCAGTTTGTGGTGCTTATTCCGTGGAGCGTAAGAGCGAACCGTGTGCATCTACTTTTGCTGTTATTGCACTTATAACTTATTTCAGAATTAGGGTGTATGTGACACCATTCGCAGAACAAATAAAATTGTTCAAAACACAAATGTTTTTTAAGAATAAAGGCCCACTTTCATTGGTTTATTCCCGCTGTCCACCCTCTGCTTGTCCACCCGGGTGGACAGTGAAACAATTTAAAAAAAAATCCCGCTGTCCACCCCCTCTTTCAACCAAGAAGGGGTGGACAGCGGGTTTTTTTTTTAACAATTGTTTCACTGTCCACCCGGGGTGGACAAGCAGAGGGTGGACAGCGGGAATAAACCCTTTCATTGGCGTATGAGACAGGATCACTAATAAAAGCACCACTTTTTTTTTGGCTATGTCTGTGACCTTAACATGATATAATTATAATAATGATCATATGTACTAAAATCCTTATTGACTTTAATAAAAAATTTTTTTTTGAAAAAACACACTGGGCAGCAAATAAACCGAGCCACCAGCTAATTTTCATACAAATGTACTCAGTTCAGAGGCCTACAGTTATGAAGATTTTACTGCTATGGAAATAATTTAATTGTAAATCAATGTAAGAAATGTTCAATTTTAAATTAAGCACTTTCAAATCACGCCATAACCATCCCCATTTCCTAAAATATTGGAAAATGTAGGTGAATTTCGCATCCTATAAAATTTTGTGTGAAGCAAGATAAAAATATTTACATTTGCTAATTTTTATTGAGAATTGGCATGTTTCTGGGGTCAATTAAAATGTTTATTAAAAAATTGAACATTGATTTACATTTAAATCATGGCAGTGAAACATTTATATTTTGTAGGCTTTCGAACTAGGCGCGATTGTGTGAAATTAAGCTGGTGGCCTGGTTTATTTGCTGCCTAGTGTATAATTGAATGTATTAATGAATTAATTAAATTACTTTAAAATTGCAATGCAACACATTTAATTTTAAGACCTGTATGAGTTACTTACTTATATTATGCAAATAAATGAATTGAATTGAATTAGTTTTCCTACGGATTTTATAATTTCTGATACGATCACGCAAGGAAGATTCCGAGCATCCCGTGGTTAAAGGGATGTAAATGTTCACAGATACATAGAATAATATTATTTTCTCTCCAAAAAATCCAGTCAAATTATTATTACTATCACAGTAGTAATTCCAAGTGCACATACCTTCTCTGAGTGGCTTGTAGTCGGAGTCGGCATGACAAGCCTTCGAGACCTTCACCACTTGGAATTGGACGCAGTACCTGAAACAATCTGAGATTGAGCCGGCGAGAAATTGATACGCGGCACTCAAGCCTAGGGCTGGCGATGGCTGACGCCCGAAACAAGTCATTACTTGTCAATATAATGTTTGACACCCTTGTGATCTAGTGGTTTTTTTAAAGTGACAAGTGATAGGTGATAGGCAGACGAGCAGACGGATCACCTGATGGTATACAAGTGCGCTGCCAACCTTTAAACCCCCTTTTTCCTCGGATTGGGCCTCTACCCTACCCTCACTCACGCAGCGAAACACAGCACATTGCTGCTTTACGCCGGTTTACTGTGAGGCCACGGGTATCACTCCCGTCGAGCCGGCCTATTCACGGTAAAATATGTTCATAGGCGGTGCTGATTATTTACCATCAGGTGACCCGCTTGCTCAATTGTCGCTTCGAGCTCGAGCTCGAGCTTCGAGCTTTTTTATAGAAACACTTTATTTTTGTAATGAATTTACTTTTTTTAGAAATCTACGCTCTTATTCTAAGACGTTCATTGAATAAATTTACTTATTATATTAGCGAAAATAAACGAAAAATAATAAGCTGTATCATACATTGCCACCAAATAATATTATATTAATATATAGACCAAGTAAAATTTGTTGTGCGCGGAGCAACATTATTTACCTATAAATTTGAAATCAGCAACAACCAATATAACTAGCAAAAAAAAAACACCTACAAACAATTGGATTTGAAATGTTTCATGGTGTATTACATTCTACTAAACGAACCCTATTATTTGATATCTTATCAAGGGGGTCTTGTCATACAATGTTAATCCGACATTTTGTGGCGACGGCCATCTTGAATCATTTTCCATCTAACATAGCTAAGAACACTCCCGATCAATCACCTTTCGATTAAAAAAAAGAAAATCAAAATCGGTTCATCTGGTTCGGGAGCTACGATGCCACGGACAGACACACTCACAGACACGTCAAACTTATAACAACCTGTCGATTTTTCGAAAAATGGTTCCGTTCCCTAGAATCTGTATGAAATGAAATCAGTAAAAAAACTGTTTTGTATATAATAGCAGATTTTTGTTTCTCTTATATTGATGGTCGAATATGCTTTATTTATGATAGATACCTTTTATACGAGCTTCGCATTAATACAATAAAAAACACGGTGTATAGAATAAATACTTTTGACACCCCTATCAAGAAAGGTGTGGTACAAAATTGGATTCTCGCTTTGGGACCTCTATTTTGTACGTAATTTCGATACCTTTGATTTGATTGTGTTCGAATTTATTTTCTGCCTTTGGTTCTAAGAACAATCAGCATAATGACACAATATCGATATTGAACTGTATTCTGTTTAGAGAGTAAATAAATAAATAATAATAAACAAATATTTCACAACATCACATACATTGATCTGACTCCGAGATAGATAGCTCAAGCACCTGTATTACGGATATTAAAACTAATATAATACTTTTCTTTTGTAAATACATTTTTTTATTGTAGATAGGTAAGCGTTTGACCATATTTCACCTGATGGTAAGTGATAATATGGTCTAAGATGTAGCACGATTACCTAGTAGATACCTATTCACTCGCGCTTTGAAAACCCCCAAATTGTAGCCTCTAGGGAACACCTCCTCAGGCAGCTAATTCCACTGTTTCGCAGTACCAATAAGGAAACAGGATTCAAACTCGTTGTGCGGACTTTTGGTATTTCTACCATGTACCGGTGTCGATTGAGGGTCTGCCTGGTGGAAGAACGGAGATGCTCCAATGGCATTGTACAGTTCCGTGGCGCACTCTCCAAAATGTATCCGATAGAAGATCGATAAGCTTGCTACCTTGCGTCGATGTTTAAGGTTTTGTAGCCTCTTCCCACAAGCGCATCGCCAATTAGCCTCTTGGCCCTTCTCTCAATACTCTCTAACGCCTCAAGCTGGTTTTGGCTGACTCATAATACATAGAAAACATCCAGACCAAAACAGACATGTTCATGAACACAAATGTGCAACAACAAAGGCAGAGTTCACTACCACCAGTTCCAAACTGGTCGTCAATAAAAATAAATAAATAGTAAACGGGGGATCCCCGGCAGAGTAGAATAGGCCACCCTTACTCTTACCGAGGTGTTGTAAAAGGCGACTAAGGTAAGGTAAAGCTGCTGGCATGATCATCAGCACCCAGAGAAGGAAAACTCTGCATTTATATCAAAACCCTCGCCAACCCATCTGCCAAGCGTGGTGAGTATGGCAATTACCCCTCATGTGATTGAGGGAGGCCCGTGCCCCAGCAGTGGGGACTTAAATGGGCTGATGATGATGGTGATGAAACGGGGGATGAATTATCATTATAGTCGTCCAACAGTTACCCCTTTGGGGGTCTCCTACGCAACAACAGCATTCGTAACTACGAATGCTGTTGTTGCGAAGCACGCGGTTGCGATTTTCACTGCCTTATAGTTTCGAAAGCTCATGGACTCGAATTATGTAGTCGCGAAAGACGCTGATTCGAAAAACATTTGCACTGCCTCATAATTTTGAATGCGGTTGTAGGTATATCTATCTGATTCCATAGCTTTTTTGGGCATAAATTACCCCATTTAAGCGTTCAATTCCCAGTTGCATCCAAAACGCGAATAATGAAGCGCTTGCGGTCTGACCTTCGCCACCCTTTAACGGGGAAACCAGACCAACAGTCGAGTCCATGAGCTTTCGAAACTATGAGTCAGTGGAAAAAAAATCGCAACAGCGTGCGTCGCAACTACGGCATTCGAAACTACGTAGGAGACCCGTTATTTGGCACGTGGCAAAAGTCGAAAGTAAGCTGTGTTGACATTTTCCCATAGAAAAAATGTTGTACAATGTCATTGAAGTGCCTTCTGATCGTGGTCGCACTATAATAAATATTGTTTCATGTCAGTATTCCGAATGCTATGGTGACTCAGTGGATATAAACAAATTGTTGAATTTTTTTTTTGAATTAGAATAGCCAGACATTTGGCCACAATCTCACCTGTCTGATCATGCCTGTCTAGGAACAGCCTATTCACTCTTTTCTTGAATAAGTTCAGATCATAGCGTTCAGGGAACACATCTTCCGGTAGAGAGTTCCATGCCTTAGCTGTACGCAACATGAATGTACATTTGAATCGTTTGGTACGTGTTGCCGGTATTTCTACCACATAAGGGTGGTGACCCCTTCTCCGTCTTGTGTCCCGATGATATTATGCGAATAATAATATGATTATGTACATTTCTTGTTTTTTTGGCCAATAGGCTAAGGCTTGACCACAATCGCACCTGATGGAAAGCGACGATGAGGTCTAGGATGATACGGCTTTGCCTAAAATACTTATGTAGGTACATGGTGACGTCATGCGCATCCCTTAGTACTGACAATGGCTGAAAATCTGTGGTTTGCTCGCCGAGTAAACAATTCATTGACCCATTGTCATTCCGCACAGCTGCTGTACACATACCTCATTATAAGCCCTTTTGGGGTTTTCTTTTTTACTTGCATTTATACTGCTCTTAATATGTGCTTTTTGATGCGAATAAACGTTATATCTATCTATCTATAGATGTATCAGAAACTTACTCTCTATGTGAATTCGACTCAGGATCGTCAGGGTTGCGCAGGCGCAGGTTCTTGCGGATGTCCACCGTCTCGTTGGAGTGGCGACTGACCGATAGCTCCCCGGGTAGGATCATCGCCGTCTCCGCTGTGGAACAAAACTATTTGTATACACATGTCTTAATAAGAGAGTCGCCTACGCTGTTACTGGTTACATGGTTCTCTGATCTAATTTTCTTGTTGAAATTAAATGAATGAATTTTTCTGTCGAAAAAAAAGTAATCCCAGAGAGCACCCAATTCTTTGACAATTGGCGGTTCCGAAGGCCTATTTTTGTGCACTCAATATTGAAGTCTAATTAGAGGATTCATACGAGCTATTATTCAATCATTCAACCTAACGAGTCAAGGAACTGGCCCCTTGAAATAGAGACCGCGTCCAACAGGCTAATGACATAAGGAAACCTGCACGTCTCGGATAGTTTCTGAAAATTTTATTGTGGACACCTCTAATATTTGATATAATCATTCTGAACCGGATTACAGTTATCCTGTAATCCGGTTTTTCTGATTCCCCTGTATGCTATCATGTCCTGCGAAAACCAGATAGCTACGTGGGAAACAAATATCAAATAATAAACACTTGTGTTGTGATGGCCGTGTGGTCCCCGGCAGAGTAGAATAGGCCACCCTCACTCTTACCGAGGTGTCGTAAAAGGCGACTAAGGTAAATCTGCTGGCATGATCATCAGCACCCAGAGAAGGAAAACTCTGCATTTATATCAAAACCCTCGCTAACCCGTCTGCCAAGCGTGGTGAGTATGGCAATTACCCCTCATGTGATTGAGGGAGGCCCGTGCCCCAGCAGTGGGGACTTAAATGGGCTGATGATGAAACACTTGTGTTGGGTATGACTCGCAACTGAAATAATATCTGGCCATGCTACCAACATCGGGTCCTGGCAGACAGGGTAGACCCAAAAATATGTAGTTTGACGTCATAATGGATGGCATGCGTGTCAACAACCTGACCACTATGGTATAAATGCCAAAGACCGTGCAAAGTAGAGGAGTTGGAGTAAAAAAGTGGACTCCCGGCTCCGAAGATGGAAGTCGAACCAAAAACACTTGCCGCCTTATTATAAATCGCGATCTAAGGTTATTACCGTACTAAATCTCATACAATTCCGTCCCAACACGCCATATTAAAAGGGGCAGGCATGAAATTTGAAGAAGTGGGAAGAAGTTTGAGGCAGGGTCAAAACCAAACGCGCTTTCATGGTCAGTCAAGAGGAGTCTTATTTTTAAGGACATTTAGGCAGGCTTAGGCAGGCTCTAACCGAGGGAGAGCCTCGCTTCGGCCTGAATGGGCCGGCTCGACCGGAGTAATACCACGTCCACACAGAAAACCGGCGTGAAGCAGTGCATGCGCGTGTTTCGCTGCGTGAGTGAGGGTACCGGAGGCCCAATCCAGGGGGGTTAAAAGGTAAGCAGCGCACTTGTGACACCACTGGTGTTGCAGGCGTCCATGGGCGGCGGTAATCGCTTACCATCAGGTGATCCGTCTGCTCGTCTGCCACCTATATCATAAAAAAAAGGCTTGTTTCGTTTCTAACTACGTACATAGACCAGTTTTGCTGGCCCTAGCCACCTATTATCGTGTAGAAGAAGAAAAACTATCTTTGTGCTGAATGGCCGATTCAACTCGCAGATGAAAGCTGGTTCATGCAACATAATGATCAACCTTCATGGTTTTTTTTTATATAACGGCTCTACAAGAAGTTCTTCATCTTCTTATTTTATTTGTGGCAATCAACTTCTCGACTGAGAATTACTCCTGCCATTATCATGTTTTGGATTGTAGGCATTATTAAGCGGGACAACCGAAGATAATTCGCCAATGTCAAGTAACTTATTGAGAACAAGTAGGTAGTCAACAGTCGAAGTCAGTCAAAGTCACAGTCACTCAATAAAACGCCGGTGTTTTGCGTTTTATCGACCAACGGATTCAGCGGATATCACTCTAAAAGCAATCGCGGGTTTTAAGACTCTATTAGGTCCAAGCAAGTTGTCGCGAGACAATGCACTCGACACACAATAGCAGTGTTAAAAACGATACAATCCAACGATTCTAATTATTAGGATCACTTTGCGGCACTTCACTGCACAAAGAAACACCAAACTTGCACACTAAAAACCACTAGACACTAATTTAAAACCTTTGAATTGCATCAGCCCACGCGGCTTCTTTTAGCCCTACCCGCCGAATCCTACAAGAAGTTATCTTGCCAATGTCTAGGAACTTATTGAGAATAAGTGGGTAGTCAACAGTCGAAATCGCCAGTGTTTTACGTATTATCGACCTACGGATTCTGCCGATACCACTCTAAACACAATCGCGGGTTTGAAGACTCATATTAGGTCCAAGCAAGTTGTTAGTGACAACTCTATCGACACACAATAGCAGTGTTGAAAACTTTGCACTTTGCGGCACTTCACAAAGAAATACAAGATTTTTTCATAAGAACCACTAGATACTTATTTTAAACCTTTGAATTGCATAAGCCCACGCGAAGTATTTTACTCCTACCGACAGAATCTATTTTCAACGGGCTAGGGAAACCCTCATGGTAGGTATCGTATTACCTTTCATAGGCACGTCACTGTCAGCAGCACACCCGTTATGTTCCTGGCAGGCTCTCCTTTGCACCAGCGAGGGGCAGTGGCGCCCTCCCCTGGCAGGGGACTGCACCACCCGCCTGCTCCGCATCATACTCCCGGAGCCGCACGTCGTGTCGCACTCCGACCAGGGACCCCAGCTGGAGACCACGCAGTCTATCACTGTGGACAAAGAGAAATTGACTGTCATTTATGGTATATAAAAAAAGAAATTGTTGTTGACGAACCTGGACCTTGATACCCAGACCTTGTGTCCTCGGAGGCGAACTTCACCAGGCTGCGAGTTCGCGCATGGCTGGCACAAACTCCCCACACCCCACCCGCGGGGAGTAGTGTCGGGCCCGTGACGTAAGGGCTCATGCCTGGGGAGGGACAAGAGTCTCCCGTCTTAGTCAGATTTTCATGTCGTCTCCCCACTCTGGCGAGGACGGGAGCACCCCTGGGTTTTTAGTCAGTATGCGTCTGGCCGGCTTTTCGTTAGGAGAAGCCTTCGCCAGAGGTAAGTCCGACATAACCCGTCCACCTGGACGGGTACGCGTAAGGCGTTTCCCAGGGAGACCAAAAAATAAATGACTGGCACAGACGGAGAAACGACCCGAGCTGCTCGGCGCTCGAGGGCGCCACCTGTGATGTGGCGTGTGCAGCCACAGAAGGGGCAGGGGGGAGGGGGGAAGGGACAAGGATATAGATAGATAAATAACTTGTAGGGAGACAAGAATTGTGCGCAGTGGAGTGCAAGAGTCCCAAGGACACGCAATGTCCGCGCACATCTCCCACGATTTGGGCAATATAACCATAGTGTTGGTATGGCCATGGGGTGTGGTGGGTATAGTATATAGTACAACCAGATTTGATTTTAACACAATATTGCTTTAGCAATTTTCAATTTTGTCTCAAAAGAATACCTCTGTATTGAATTTCCGCTCCACCGTTTTCGATAATTATCGAACCTAGTTTAAATGCTGGATAATTACTAATTTGCTGCGAATCGTACCTTCCTTAACCATCAGAAGTACCTCTTCTATACTTTACTAACGAGATGTAAGAGGTTCTTTTTTATGTTATAGGTGGCATACGAGCAGACGGATCACCTGATGGCAAGCGACATTTAAACCACTCTTTCCCCTGGATTGGGCCTCCAGTGCACAGTACGCTGGTTTTCTGTGAGGCCGTGGTATCATTCCGGTCGAGCCGACCCATTCATGCCGAAGCGTGGCTCTCCCACAGCCCTTAATTTCGTGACATCACATTTCAATCTCAACTGAAAATTACATTTGCCCTTAATTATAAACCTCTAGTAAAATACTCAAGTTTTTTTTTGGGCAACTTTTATTTTGTCTGATGACATGCTGCATAGTATTCGTCACAAAAGAAGTCCCGCGGCGAAACATGGATCTAAAATTTTTGATTCCATATGTCTATTGACATAAAGCTCAAAATTGAATGATGATGGCGACTCAAGCGCGGCTATCACGGGGCTTCTTTGGTAGCGCGGACTCTATATTACTCTTCAAAATGTTTAGATAAAATAAAACTAATAAATTATCTGTGCCGTGACGTCAATATTATTGTAAGCAATACGCGCGACTGTCATGACTGAAATAACAGACGGTGACAAGACCACGAATAATCTGAAACTGGCATTTGACGTTTTGTTGTTTACAATAATGGTGACGTAGAACCATGGCGGACGGTGTTTTCAATCAAAGAGAAAAAAGTAAAAATGTAACGGGTTAAGTTAAATTTTTAAAGCAATCCAAATTTATATTTATTGAAGTTTATATATTTCGGACTCTTATACGGAATAATATTTGAATTAAGAGTATTTTTTATAATAGTGACATTAGGGAACTTGCTTATTTAATAAGGTTTCAACTTTTCATGAAATTTGTTCCGAAACACTATAAAACGAAAATAGAAAAAAGCGCTTTTAGTTATGAATAAAAATACAAAAACTACATCAAAGAAATGAAAATTGATGAGTTCATTCTATTAAGAATTTGCAATCAAAAGAAAAATCTACCTGTTAAAAGTTCTTTTATAAACTCTGTAGATAATAGATTCATGAATAATGGTTTTATAGTGTGTCTGTTTTAAGAGAATTTTCTTAGCCAAACGTCTAAGGTAAGGTGGAACAAAAATAGACGTATTTTTGTCGTGAAATACGAGAACAAAAAATGTATGGAGACTAAATTATTTATTTAGACGTATGGCATGTCAGGGGTCCTGGGTTCGATTCCCGGGTCGAGCGAAAAGTATGTTTCGAATTTTTCGAACATAGCTCGGGTTTGTGATCACCAATCCGCATTTGGCAAGCGTGGTGATTAAGCCTAACCCCATCAAAGTAGCGATAACTTGATTTCTATGATGGAGGCCTTTGCCCTGTAGTGCAGCAGTGGGACAGTTTATAGGCTGATACTTTACTTTTTTACTTTTATGGCATATCAGCCATAGCATCGAAATCCCATGCAGTGATGCCGTTTAGTTACTCTTTTTACTCGCCACTAGACAAATTTCTTACTTATTATGGGGAAACCGCACACTAAGCATGCCAATAAATAATGACTGAACTGGATCCATTTACCAATTGTGGACAGTCAGAAACTCGGCAAACATGTATCATCATCATCAGCCCATTTAAGTCCTCACTGCTGGGGCACGGGCCTCCCTCAATCACATGAGGGTAATTGCCATACTCACCACGCTTGGAAGACGGGTTGGCGAGGGTTTTGATATACATGCAGAGTTTTCCTTCTCTGGTGCTGATGATCATGCCAGCAGCTTTACCTTAGTCGCCTTTTACGACACCTCGGTAAGAGTGAGGGTGGCCTATTCTACTCTGCCGGGGAACACACGGCGTATGTAATGTAAATGTAATGAGTTATATTATAATAAATTGACATTGGCTTTTTCATTAGAATTTTCTAAATCATCACTGGTCACCTTTCTACGCTGTGGTAAAAAATATTGACTTTCACCGCATCCAGCACGGATGTCCAATGCATCGATTAGAAATGGCGGACCTTAAAAGGGCGAACAATTCATTCGTTCACTTAATAAAGTTTATTAAATAATTATACACACATTGGGGAGACCTACGTTCAGTAGTGGACGGCTATAGGCTGATTGATTGATTGATTGTTTGATCTGTTTTTGTAGGCTCTAAACTTTGATTTTGGCGTGACTCAAAGAGTGCAAAAACAGATTAAAAGTGTATAATGATTAAATATACAGTTTACAAGTTTGCTGAGTCCCGACGATCCACAATTGTTAAAAATCCAGTTTAGTAGCTAAAGAATGAATTCAATGTCGTCGCCAGTTTTTAAAGGGTACCCCCTTCGACTTAAGTCGGGGATGGTGAAACAGGCTCTTAGATTCGATGTTCTCAGACGTACTTATTCACTTTCCCTCTCTAAACCTTTGCAAAAAGCCCCCCTCCACCGAACCGGCAAATTGATGACGTCACGACTACGACGCCAAAACGAACTAGTGATTAATTTTTCCACTTCCGATTCTGTTTGGTGCTCCTAATTGGGTGCAGGCGGTAAATTTATTCTCTCCTGCGACAAAATTTGTTTCATTTAGATCAAGAAAAACATACACCGTGTTTTTTATACCCGAAAAACTTCTCGCGAGCTTTTTACTGGAAAAAACAATCATTTTTATCCTAGAAACATACTCTCTTATTCCAAAACGTGGTTTAATAAATAAGTAGTGGGATTAATAATACTATACTCTGATTTTTAATTATGCGTACTAAACTGACAGATGCAAACGTCAAGTTTCCATATATCTTGACACTTTGCATGTGTCAAAAGTAGCAAAAATGTATGGCAATTGACACCTGTCAGTTTAGTTCACATAATTTAAAAATCATAGTTTAGAAGTAATTGAAAAACTAGAATAACATTATAACAAAACTAAGTTTACGTAAGTTAATATATTAACTATAATATTAATGCTAAACCACCCGGACTTCTATCGTCCGACCACGGTTATTTGATACGTGGCAAAAGTTGGAACTACATTTTGACATTTCCGCATAGAAAAAAATATTTACAACACTTCCCTGCCAATGTCACTGAAGTGCCATCAGATCGTGGTCGCACTATAATTTAAAATGTGTACTAAAATAATAACCTCAAAATATGGATTCAGTGACAATAACAGTTTATCCATGTGACCTTTCATTTCGTTTTACGGTAAATTATTTGAGAAAGTAGACAACTTAATTGTTTTTTTTTGGATTTAATCCCAAAAATAGAAACCGTTCCTAATTACTTCGACACCTTACATATTAAAAATATTGTAATTTATTGTTGCCTAAACACATTTCAAACATATTTTTACTTCAGGAGCCCAATTCTCGTGCTCGTGATATTTTGAAAACATGGCGGATACTAACTGAAAACCATACAAAAAAACTGTGTTTTAGTGATATATATCGTATGAAAATAAATATCACGAGCTCGAAAATTGGGCTCCAGACAACAAAACAAGGTTATGTGAATCGAAATGTCACTCAACGAATTATTGAATGATTCGATCAGTTTTGACACAATCCTGCGGTACTAAGTGGTCTATGGTTAGTCAAGGATTTATTCCATAATAATCATGAACTTGCTAGTTTAGGATTAAAGCAGGTATCAGAGTAGTTTTTTGTAATAAGATGGATAGTGTATAAACTAAAACAAATCCCTTCCTACAAATGTGAATCGCTGATCGATGCCATTATAAGCAAAGGATTTTTTTTGAATTTGACCCTATGTTCATTATTATATTGCCCTTAGGGACTTTTGGGTATTTAACACAACGCTGCAACGAACTGACGGATCACCTGATGGTAAGCGATTGACGAATCGCCTTAGGACACAAGTTCGCTGAGAACCTTGAAACCAAATTGTGCCTCCAGTAACCTCACGCACTCGGTGAAACAGTGCCAGCGTTGCTTCACGCCGGTTTCCTGACCGAGGTATCACTCCGGTTGAGCAGGCCCATTCATACCGAAGGCTCTCTTACGGTGAAAACCCAAACAGTCCCCTATTAGATCGCTATTTGGAAAAATATCCCAAAAATTCAAAAGGCAATTGCTTTTTGCGCCAAAAATATTCAACAAACGAGTTTGTTACATAATTTATTCGGAAATAGCGAAGCCTCGGTCACAGTGTAAAAATGACCAATAGTTCGACTTATGCCAGCAAAAACATCAACGTTGAAGTAAAAACGGGGCGGAAAAGGTAAGCTGAAAAATAACCTGTTTAACGAGCTTTTGTTATAGACCTACACTAATATTAATGACCTACATCAGGCCTATTGCACTTCAAATACTTGCGCGCGCTATCTCTCTTCCAGCCGCCGGGCGGGCCACGCGTGCGCCGAAATTCAAATGGTTGCCAACAGCCGCGCACTAGTACCGTAAAATATACGTTACCACTTATTTTGCGATTGTACGGACGGCACGATGCGCTGTTATGTTCGAGTTTTTTTTTCACTGTAAAAGAAATTAGTTCTGAAAACGAATTAAAATTTATATGTTTTTACGCTGGCTTTTTTCATCGTAGTAATAATAGATTTAGGTACACTGGCTTACACCGTTTCAACTATAATATACGTTGTGTATTGTTCGATGCACTTGGCTTAACTTTAACGTCGATTCAGGTCGCGCCATCACAAACCGTAGTGGTTTACTTAAGTGTTTGATTATTTGAAGTTAATTTGAAATGTATTTTTTTATATGATAAATAAATTAAAAAAAAAACTCGCTGTACTTTTCTTTTAGTCTGCGGTTGTCAGAAAGAGATTACTAGTGTGTGAGACTATAGTATTAACTTCTGTAAAATTTTATGCAATAAAGAGTCTTAATCGAAAATTCGCCCAAGTACAGTCGCACACTCATGTTTCCGTTTACAAGGGACAGCTCGTGAAAAAGTTCTCTGTTTATCAACTAGTCATTTTTATACTATGCCTCGGTGCAGGCCCAATATCGATAGGAAAGGCGTTTTAATGGGCTATAAAGGGGATATAAAGGCCAGTTTGTCATGCGAAATGCCTTGTAAACGTGTGAACTTGAGTTAAGTCCTGGACGATCACTTATACGGTGCAGTGGTTGACTTTTCTTCTTTTTTTTATAGTAGAGGCGGGCAAACGAGCAAACGAGTCACCTGATGGACAGAAATCAGCGCTGCCCATGAACATCCGCGAAATCAGAGAGATCGCTGATGTGTTGCCAGCTTATTTAAAAAAGCTCTTCTCTTGAAGATCCCAAGTCGTAGCCGTCCAGAAATACTTCTGCAAAAATTGAGGACAGAACTGAGGTACGTGGTAGAAAGTTCCACAAGAAACGCACAGTATTAGACAGCCCTTCATCGAGTTGCTGGTGCTGAGGATGGAATAACAATCGCTTGCGTGTGGTTTGTTGTAAGAATTCAGCTGCAGGGAGTAGATCAAACAGTTCCTCAGAGCACTCCCCATGACAGATGCGGTATAGTTTTGAAATAATCTTCTTCATAGCCGTGTGGTCCCCGGCAGAGTAGAATAGGCCACCCTCACTCTTACCGAGGTGTCGTAAAAGGCGACTAAGGTAAAGCTGCTAGCATGATCATCAGCACCCAGAGAAGGAAAACTCTGCATTTATATCAAAACCCTCGCCAACCCGTCTGCCAAGCGTGGTGAGTATGGCAATTACCCCTCACGTGACTGAGGGAGGCCCGTGCCCCAGCAGTGGGGACTTAAATGGGCTGATGATGATGATGATGAATCTTCTTTATTCCGGATTCAATACACTCGCATTCACCTAACCCATTTGTCGGCTTTCATTTGTTCTTCATTCCATTCTACTCGTCTTACATTATATTCCTTTCTCTCACAATCCCACATGTCAATCCTATTCTCAAGGTACACTAGGCTCTCGGAAATCCGGAGCACGCAGAACTAACAAAATCTTGTATGCAGTCGCCCAAACTTCACAGTTGAATGTAACTGGCAGAATGCAACTGTTCGAATGGAAGAGCTTTGTTCCGTGCCCACAGTTTTGCGCTATTGTGTGGAAGCGAAGCACTATTTGTGGGTAAATTTTATATAGAGTCCTCATTTTAGGTATTACTGCATTTCGCTTCAGGCGTAATGGCATCCGAATGGAAAATTTATTTATCGTAGAATTTCCAACACGTGCATATACTCCTTGTTTATTATTTGGCATTTTTATGTATTGGTGGCAGACGATCCGCTTACGCCGTATGGTCCCGGCAGAGTAGAATAGGCCACCCTCACTCTTACCGAGGTGTCGTAAAAGGCGACTAAGGTAAAGCTGCTGGCATGATCATCAGCACCCAAAGAAGGAAAACTCTGCATTTACATCAAAACCCTCGCCAACCCGTCTGCCAAGCGTGGTGAGTATGGCAATTACCCCTCATGTGATTGAGGGAGGCCCGTGCCCCAGCAGTGGGGACTTAAATGGGCTGATGATGATGATGATGATGATCCGCTTAGTAGGTACTGGGGTGACGTGCCGGGTGAAGTTCTTTTTACCCGACTGCGGCAAAGTAAAAGGAGGGTTATGATTTTGACAGGCTATGTATGTATGTATGTATGTTCATCTGTTTCCACGTAACTTCTAAACTAGTTATCATATTTGAACAAATGAGGTGTCGTTAGAAGCGTCTTGGTTGTCTTCTGGTTATAGGCAACATGACGTCATGTTAAATTTATTACAGCGCCCTCTAGGGGACTTAGAGTAAGGAACTAAAAATTTTGCTCGACGGCACCGTGTGGGGTATCAAATGAAAGAGCTTTTTTAGCACATTTCAAATATGTAGTTATATTTACATAATAACTAAAAATATGTAAAAAAAAAAAAGTTTAAAAACTAAAACCCGACTACCAAAAAACACGATCTAAAAAGTACAAAACAAGAAAATTGTCTCTGCTGAAATGATTATGCCGTATCGCCGTGGTCGTATACCACCTACTGTAACAAAACAGATTCATTATAATAATAAAATAAAATAAATGTGGCATACGACCACAGCACTCGTAAGTATAGAGATGTATTAAAGCCACGTCAGAGCCGGTAAGGTCTCTTGACGTTTGTGACGTTTTTTTGCCGAAATTGGCACTTTCCGTTTAAAGCACACATTTCCTATAATTCAAGACCAAAAAAACTACGACAGATACGTCAGTGTCAAACCTATCAATGTCACTTAGTCATTGTCAAATTAAGTTTTCAGGTTTTTTCAACCTTTTTGTTAACAAAGTTTGTGTTGTCTAAATGTGTCAGTGTACGTTCTGTTTGTTTTAGGTGATGTTTAATAATAACCCAAACTCAACCATCTGAAGAGAACCAGCTTATTTCTCAACTAATTGTCTAAGGAACGTGTCTCTTTAATCACTTGACATTGGCAGAGTTGTCTCGTAAGAGCAACAGCAAGCCATAAAAAAAAAACCTTTTTGTTATATGCTTATTTTCTTAGTATAGGCTGGCACAATTCATGATAAGGATTTTCTCAAAAAATTGAAACTTTATTACATCTTCATCTTCACCATCACTAATGTCAGAATCTCTGACTATGGAATCTGAGTCGGTCACTTGTAGAATAAAGTTTTCCACCAGTCCAGTAATTAATTCGTCCAGTTTTGCACATGTTTTAGATTTAAGGCGTTATTAGGCGAAATAACTCGAAAGGAAAAATGTCAAGTGATATTTTGACAAAGTGGGCAGTCAACAGTCGAAGTCAGTCAAATTCTCAGTCACTCAATAAACGGGCGCGTTATCGATATGGATTCTGCTGTGACTACTCTTAACGAAATCGCAGGTTTTAAGACTCTCTTAGGTCCTAGCAAGTGGTTCAGGTGACAACTCACTCAACACACAATAGCATTGTTTAAAACGATTAAAATTCAAAGATTCCTATATTAATATCCCTTTGTTGCGGCACCTCACTCCACGAAACAAATGTTGTACCAAATGTTATTAACACCTGAAGTGACACGAGCTCAATACCAGCTTTTCTACCAAACATTACGGATGAATAAGTTTTTATTAAATTGTCTTGTATTTATGTAAATACAAGTCAATAAAATTACTTCTTTATATTATAGAATTAAAATTACCAATAAACAAATTATGTTGGCGTATGTTTTTTAAGAAATAGGTATATACTATTGTACGATCATTTTATTGCAGTGGCAAGTGCCTTCTGATCGTGGTCGCACTGTACAATTCGACATGTTGCATCTGCAAAATGTATGGGAATGACATATAGATATCTGTCAGTTTGCTTTGCATATTAATTAAAAATTAGAGAAGGTATAAGCTTTCCGAATCTACCGGGCACGTAGAACAAACAAATCTTGTATGCAGTCGCCCAAAAACTGGAAAGTTTTGGCCCCAAACTTTCCAGTTGAATTTAACTGGCAGAATGCAACTGTTCGAATGCAAGGGCTTTGTTCCGTGCCCACAGTTATGCGCTATTGTGTGGAAGCGAAGCACTATTTGTAGCTAAATTTTAAATATAAACTTCGTTTAACGAATAACTACCTTTCGCTTTAGAGCCTTTAAGCATATCGGTGATCGGCGATTTTGAGACTGCAATAAATCCATCCATCGGAATCCATTTGATGCGGGCGGCTCAGGACCGATCTGTGTGGAGATCATAGGGGGAGGCCTATGTCCAGCAATGGACGTCTATTGGCTGAAATGATGATGATGATGATGACGACCCGATTGGAACAGTGGTAGTGAACGCTGCCTCTGATACAAGGGTTGCGGGTTCGATCCCCGCACAGTACAAACATTTGTGTGCATGAACATGTTTGTTTGTATTGGTCTGGATGTTTGCTATGTATTATAAGTATGTATTTACAAAAGAAAAGTATTATATGTATATATTTGTAATCCCACTGTTGATTGTGATATCCGTATACTTGTGAACAGGTGCCACCTTTGGGGACTGGTCTGCTTCGGTTTACCTCATAATATTTATTTTATTATTATTTCCTTTATTTTATTTTGTGTAACAATTGAACTGTATGGCTTGGTATGATGATGACACAACATTGTATGAAAGTTTGGCGATTAAAAAGAGTAACTGGCGAGTTTCTTGCCGGATCTTCTCGACCAGAAACAACTTTCCGAGCCGGTGGTAGAATCGCATTATGTTTATTTATTTCTTTAGTATATTTTATGTATCAACATTTATATATGTATTAATATGTAAATTATACATAAGTACTTTTAAGTCATTCAAATGTATGACGATTTGAATGTGCTGTGTATAAGCCTATGCAAATAAAGAATTATTTGACTTTGACTTTGACGTAACACAGGTGCTTGAGCTCTCTCATCTCAGAGTCAGATCAATCTATATTGATGTTGTGAAATATTGTTTTTTTATTATTTATATTTATATATAACCATATACCAGCTAGCTGCACTAGACTTAGTGGAACGCAGAGTCAAGAAACTGATTGGTGACGAGGAACTAGTAAAAGCTAAGCTTCACAGTCTAGCTCATCGACGCAAAATAGCTTGCCTGTGTGTTTTTTACAGACCGTACTTCAGGAAGTGTACTGCTGAGCTGCATGAACTCATTCCGCCATCCCCTTTTTACCTATACTTGGATATTATCCAATTCCCTAAAGAATTATGTCCAAAACATACACACAAGCGACAGAACCGTGGGAGCGCCACGCTTCGGGATGAATGGGCTGGCTCGACTGGAGTGATAACCACGGCCTCACAGAAAACCGGCGTGAAGCAGCACTGTGCTGTGTTTCGCTGCGTGAGTAAAGGTACCGGAGGCCCAATCCGGGGGAAATGGGGAGTTTAAAGATTGCTATACCATCAGGGGATCCTCCTGCTCGTCTGCCACCTATCACATAAAAAAACTAAATCAATAAGTAGTTGATATTTTTATAGCAAACCTTCAAGAAAAGAGCGTATTCCTTTTTAAAAGGTCGGCAGCGCACTTGTGATACCTCTGGTGTTGCTGGTGTTCATGGGCGGCGGTGATCACACCATCAGGTGATCCGTCTGCTCGTCTGCCCCCTATCCCATAAAAAAAGCAATTTATTCCTAAGTAAATAACACACTTAAAATTTTCATCTCGTATTCAAGCGGGACTCGAACCCACATCTTCCATAATCACTATCACTGGTTGAGCTTGCTGCCCTTATACAGATAGTGCGAAATATACCTACAGGGTGTATCTGTGATCATTTACATGCCTTTAACTACGTGTTCTCTCAACCATTCTGAACAACATTTGTTCTATCACTTTTGGAAATTCGCTTGAAAAAAAATCAACTTCTCATACAAAGTCGGTCACGTGACTTGGTCATTTTGTATGAAGAGTCGAAAAAAACTAAAAACTCGTAGAACAAATTTTGCTCCTACACCTGTAGGTACATGCGACTACATTTGGATATCCAATTTCCTAAAGAATGTCATACATACCTACACATAAGCGACAGAAATGAAACATGAGGTATATAAAAAAATATGACCTACGTATATTGGTATAGTCCTGGCTATTGACTCTGGATACTTAAGGTGACGGGTAGGGCATACTAGCGACGCCAATCGATTTTAATTTTTAGCTAATAAAACAAATCTATTTTTAACAATTTCGGGGTTACAATCTCTCGACAAACACTTATACCATTTATTAAATAGCCATGCACAAATGTTGGGTCCGATTTTGTACGCGAAAAATCGATTCACGCCAAAAGCGGCCACTTTTATCGGTAATCCAAATCTCGAGTGCAAAAGCAGACCACACAATTAACTAAAGGTAAGTACTAAATAAATAGTATAGGTGTTTGCTGAGAGAGTGTAACCCCGAAATTGTTCAAAATAGATGCGGTTTCATCATTTCAGTCAATAGACGTCCACTGCTGGACATAGGCCTCCCCCAATGTTCTCCACATAGATCGGTCGCCCGCATCCAATGGATTCCCGCGATCTTCACCAGATCGTCGGTCCACCTTGTGGGAGGCCTGCCACGGCTGTACGGGGCCTCCATTCGAGGACCTTTCCGCCCCAACGGCCGCCTGTTCTCCTCGCTATGTGCCCTGCCCATTGCCACTTGAGGCATGCAATCCTTTGGGCTATGTCTGTAACCTTAGTTCTCCTGCGGATCTCATCATTTCTGATACGATCACGCAGGGAGACTCCAAGCATAGCCCTCTCCATTGCTCTCTGGGTGACTTTGAGCCTCCTTAATCGGCACATTATAAGCGGCTACGTTTCGGTTCCGTATGTCATAACTGGACACACACGCATTGAAGACTTTTGTCTTGAGACACTGCGGTAGATGGGCCGGAAATGATGGGCCGATAAAATAGATCCGGTTTAGTAGCTAAAAATTAAAATCGATTGACGTCGCTAGTGTGCCCTACCCGTCGCCTTAAATACAGTTAGTAGTTTATGTATCAGAAAGAAATATGGCCGCGGCTCGCAAAGTTATTTGTTTGTATGAAAACATCGTGAGGAAACCAGCACGTTTTGGATACTTTCTGAAGCGTGTGACCAATTACCAGACTCTCAAAACACGAAATCAAGAATAATGGTCCAAGCATATCCCTGGCTCCAGAGTGACAACTTTGGATGAGGATGATTAGAAAATAAAAATTAAAAAATTTAAAATAAAAATGAAATTGATAACATATGTCACATGACTTAACTTTCCTAAGTAATTACTAAGTATTTGGTTCTTATGTTAATAACGCACTTAAAAGTTTCCTCTCGTATTCAGACGGCAATCAAACCCACATCTTTCAGAATGCTGTTCTAATAATTACAAGAGGAATGTTTAAGTGCGTTATTTACAAAAGAATAAATTGCAAAATATTGCTTAAGAAATCACTTTTTTATGTATATAATAGGTGGCAGACGAGCAGACGGATCACCTGATGGTAAGCTGTTATCGCCGCCCATGGACACACGCGACACCATTGGAGCCATAAGTGCGCTGCCAACCTTCAAACCCCCTTTCCCCCGGATTTGGCCTCCGGTACAATCACTCACGCAGCGAAACACAGCACTGTGTTGCTTCACGCCACACATATATATATACACATATACAGGGTGTATCTCTGGACATTTATATCCTTTTAAGGTGACGGGTAGGGCACACTAGCGACGCCAATCGATTTTAATTTTTAGCCGCTAAACCGGACCTATTTCAAACAATTTCGGGGTTACAACCTCTCGGCAAACACATATACTATTAATTAAATAACCACGCACAAATGATGGTTCCGTTTATTCACGCGAAAAATTGATTACCGCTAAATTCGGCCACCATTAGCGTAAATCAATTTTTCGCGTACAAAAACGAACCCAACATTTGTGCATGGTTATTTAATAAATAGTATAAGTGTTAGCCCAGAGGTTTAAACCCCGAAATTGTTTAAAATAGATCTGGTTTAGTAGATAAAAATTTAAATCGATTGGCGTCGCCAGTGTGCCCTACCCGTCACCTTAACCACGTGTTCTACCAACTATTCTGAGCAACATTTGTTCTTACGACTTTTCCTTTCCTTTTTTTTTCGACTCTCCGTACATAATAACCAAGTCACGTGACCGACTTTGTATGAAAAGTTGATTTTTTTTATGCGAATTTCCAAAAGTCATAGAACAAATGTGGTTCATAATGGTTGATAGAACACGTGGTTAAAGGGAAGTAAATGTTCACAAATACACCATGTATAGGTATATATGAAATGAAATGAAAATTAAATATATAATATAAATATTTCACAACATCACATACATTGATCTGACTCCGAGATAGGTAGCTCAAGCACCTGTGTTACGGATATCAGAATCAACAGTGGGATTACAAATATATACATATATTACTTTTCTTTTGTAAATACATACTTATAATACATAGCAAACACCCAGACCAATACAAACAAACATGTTCATGCACACAAATGTTTGTACTGTGCGGGGATCGAACCCGCAACCCTTGTATCAGAGGCAGCGTTCACTACCACTGTTCCAATCGGGTCGTCAAAAATTGTTTATTCAATTTAGGTCCATACAGAACAGTTATGAATGTCAACATGTTTACCACTGGTTCGGAATGTAGTTTTCTGCCAAGAAGACACCAGCAAGAAACTCAGCAGTTACTCTTTTAAAAAAAAATGTTTTACAAAATGTCACCATTAACTTAAAAATATAGTACAGTTTTTGTGTTACTAATATGTCCCTAAATTATTGTCATTCAAAAAATCGTCTATTTTATAATAGCCTTTCTTCATTAAACAGTTTTTTATATACAATTTAAACTTATGTGTGGGCAAGTCAATAATAACCTGAGGTAACTTATTAAACATTTTTATGCTCAATCCTATATATGAACTGCCAACCTTATGGAGCCTGTTATTTGGAACGGCCAGTCTGTGCTTATTTCTGGTGTTAAGGCTGTGACAGTCGGACTTCTTCGAGAACAGATGGAGATTCTTATGTACGTACATAAGGCAATCAAGGATGTATTGAGAAGCCACGGTAAGTATGTCGATTTCTTTAAACAAATCTCTAAGGGAGTCGCGCGATCTAAGGCCATATATGTGACATACCATAGAAAAATTAGATAGGCACATACCGTAGTCACACATGATTCACAGGGGGCAACCCTAGTGAGCACCACCTACTTGAAATATTTTGAAATGGCTCGTCAGGTATTTCACAAAGCTATTTCTACTTCGGCGATCGCTCCCCGTCGACGAGAAATAGCTAAATCACTATAAAAGTTCCATTCTAACAAATGTTGAGAAGAAAGCTGCCAAGTTATAGTTGTATTTCGTTACCGAGGGTTCCATATAAACTTATCGAAATTACTTTGAACGCAACTGGGAAAGACATTACTATGATGATGGCAACACTTTAGTGTGGGAGAGCCACGCTTCGGATATGAATGGGCCGGCTCGACCGGAGTGATGAATTAGCACTCTCCTGTGTTTTGCTGCGTGAGTGAGGGTACCGGAGGCCTAATCGCGGGGAAAGAGGGTTTAAAGGGGTCAGTCAGTGAGAAGTCAAAGTACAAACATACTTTAATGCAAATATACTGCCAAAGGTTGGCAGCGCACTTGTGACTCCGACTGGTGTCGCGGGGGTCCATGGGCGGCGGCAATCGCATTACCATCAGGTGATCAATCTGCTCGTCTGTATGTTCTGTATGACTTGACTGACCGGATGGCGCAATTGGTAGTGACCCTGCAGGGTCTTACGCCAAAGGTCGTGGGTTCGATCCCCACCCTGGACAAACATTCGTGCGAAGAACACTTGTGTTTGTTCGGTGTCTGGGTGTAATATATGTATTTAAGTATATATTTGTGTTCCTCTGTTGTCTGATATCTGTAACACAAGTGCTTAAGCTACTTAGTACGGAATCAGGTCAACGTATGAGATGTTGTGAGAATTATTATTATTATTATAATCTGTATGGACCTAAATTGAATAAACTATAAGTAAATAACACACTTAATAATTTCATCTCGTGTTCAGGCGGGACTCGAACCCTCACCTTCCACAATCCGGGTAAATGTTCTAAGTATACTTACTTAGAATATTCACCCGGATTTTGGAAGGTGTGGGTTATTTACAATGTTTAAGTGTGTTATTTACTTAAGGTGACGGGTTGGGCAATTGGCGACGCCAATCAATTTTAATTTTTAGCTACTAAACCGGATCTATTTTAAACAATTTCGGGGTAACAATCTCTCCGCGAACACTTATACTATTTATTTAATAGCCATGCACAAATGATAGATCCGTTTTTCGCATACGCGTTGGACCCAAAATTTTTGTATGGTTATTTAATAAATAGTATAAGTGTTTTCCGAGAGCTTGTAACCCCGAAATTGTTTCAAATAGATCCGGTTTACCTTAGTCGCCTTTTACGACACCTCGGTAAGAGTGAGGGTGGCCTATTCTACTCTGCCGGGGACCACACGGCAGGTAAAGCTGCTGGCATGATCATCAGCACCCAGAGAAGGAAAACTCTGCATTTATATCGAAACCCTCGCCAACCCGTCTGCCAAGCGTGGTGAGTATGGCAATTACCCCTCATGTGATTGAGGGAGGCCCGTGCCCCAGCAGTGGGGACTTAAATGGGCTGATGATGATGATGAGATTCCGGTTTAGTAGCTAAGCTAAACATTTATTTATTCTTAATTCTGAAGGATGACGGGTGGGGCCCACCCGTCACCTTAAGAATAAATTGCAAAAGATTGCTATAAAAAATATCAACTATTGAATAAACTATTTTCATTTTCATTCATTTAGACTAAGTGAAACTGGAGCTCTTGGTACCTAGCTTTTGAGAAACAGAGCCCTAAAAACTAATTGAAAAGCTGCGGTGCAAAGTAGTATTTGGTAATTGGAGAAATTGCTTTTATTTCATATAAACTGTTTGTAAATGGTTTTCACTTCGCAATAACAAGTTATTGCTCGATTTTAATTATATTGGTTTCTTTTTTATACGAACTTTGAACTCCTCTCCGTTCCTGGCCGTGTGGTGCCCGGCAGAGTAGAATAGGCCACCCTCACACTTACCGAGGTGTCGTAAAAGGCGACTAAGGTAAAGCTGCTGGCATGATCATCAGCACCCAGGAGAAGGAAAACTCTGCAATTATATTAAAACCCTCGCCAACCCGTCTGCCAAGCGTGATGAGTATGGCAACTTACCCCTCATATGATTGAGGGTAGGCCCGGGCCCCAGCAGTGGGGACTTAAATGGGCTGACGATGAACTCCTGTCTGCTCTTTGCTCTCTGGTCATTTATACCTATCTATAAGAAATATTTTTATTGAATTTTTGTTATAAATTATCTATGTATATATTATTGGGTATGTAATGTATTGTTTATTATTATTTATGTAATGTAATAATATTAATATATAAAATAATGTATATTTCTGCCATTCTCAATTTCATTTGTTAAACTACTTTGCACTGCCTTCCCTTATTACGAATACGATATTTCTTTCCTCTACCCAAAGGTTGTCTGAAAGAAATCGCTACAAGCGATAAGACCGCCGAATTGTACTGTCTGTTGCTGTTGTATCATGCTTGTATTTTTTTTTGTGCAATAAAGAATATCTATCTATCTATCCTCAGGACCTTAAAGTTGAATGATATTGGGTTCAACTTTATCATCTCATCTTAGTTTGTACTTCCCAGTTTCATCCAAAGATAAAAGATAAAGATTAAAAATTCTTTATTCAATTTAGGTCCACACAGAACACTTATGAATGTCGATATAGGTACTTAATATTATCACCTACCGCTGGTTCGGAATGTCGATTCTACTCAGAAGAAACTCGGTAGTTACTCTTTTCAAATACTCATGATGTTACAGAGTTACAATTGAAAAGAGAAAAATACAAGTATGAAAGTTAATAGACTACTATGAATAACAACTCAAAAGACTAATCGATTGACATGACCTAGAATCCTTATCATTTTTTTTATGCTAGAGACGGCGGACAAAGGAGCAAGCTAGTCACCTGATGGAAGCAATCATCGCCGCCCATTAACATCCTCGAAATCGGAGAGATCGCTAATGTGTTGCCGCCCTTTTTAAAAAAGAGTACGCTCTTCTCTTGAAGGGACCTAAGTAGTAGCCGTCCGGAAATACTCCTGCAGCCAAACCGTTTCACAGAACTGAGGTTCATTAATAGTCTTGTACACTATAGTAACCTTTCTTCATTAGACAGGTTTTAATGTCCTCCAAGCCGATATTTTCTGTCATGGCGGCCAATATCAGCGATCAGCCATCTACGCAGGATATATTATAGTGCATAAGTGTTTGCACAGACAAAAATACACTTTCTATTCGATATTTCGATGCGACACCAGTGTGACACGACAGAAGAGGGATTAGGCGCAGCAGACCAACGTCTTAACGTGCTTTCCGAGGCACGGGTGTACAAGACCGCCAATTTTCAGACTCCGGGCTGACAGTGAGAATTTCTTAACAGAAAAACTCAGGTACAAATTTTGGCCCGACCCGAGGATCGAACCCGGGACCCCAAGCGCAACCGTCGGTTTAAAGTGCGACCCACCGTCACAGGTTTTCATGTGACACAAACTTACCCAGTGATAGGTTAATGACATTTTGTGGTAGCTTTTTAAATATCTTACTACTTAAACCAATAAATAACAATATAAGTAACTGTATATAACTGTATGCAATAAATAATTGTATGCGCGCGCTGGAAGTTGTTTTGATTTGTTAGCCGTAATAATTTTATATTTAAACTGTAGATACCCACACTCCTATTTATTCATTATAATAATTCAATAGTATGTATCTCATTATTATTTAATATTTTCTTCTTAGTAGATATATATAGACACAAATGTTAGTATTATATACCCACATTACACATACACGTTAGGTACACAAAATACACTAGACAAGCGTCCGTGGCACTCATTCAGCTGGTTTCACTGAAAACCAGTGTCATGGCCTTTCTTTGGGCTGTGACATAAGCTGAGTGAGGGCCATTTATACTAGACGTCATAACACATCATAATATTCATTTGGCACATGATTGAATATAGTTTTGCTTTTTTCGTTTTGTTTTATTTATATGTATTTTTAAATGTTTTATGTTTTGTTTTCTGTTTGTGTCAAATTGTGTTCTGTTTACAACTGATATAAGTTCTGTGTTTTTTTTATATGAAAGGTTTTTATATCAGAGCTCAGAGAGAGAGAGTTTTTATCACCTGATGGTAAGCAATTCCGCCGCCCATGGACACCCGCAACACCAGTGTTGTGATGTCTATAATAATAAATATTTTCTTTCTTTCTTTTTTTCTTTCTTTCTAAATGAATCACCGATTTTATAAAGTATGAGAACCGGGACTGTCTGAAATCTGAGGACAATGCTGTCGCTTCGAAGCCCAGGATTCAATGATCCAGGATTCGGGAAGTCAAGTCATCAAACTGAAGCGACGTCTGATCTTCGCAATCCTTACATAGGGATTCAGACCAACTGGATCACCGTTACACGTTCAGAATCATTATCTCAAAAAATTTAGGTATCCATTATTTTTGAGAAAGTTTCTGAGACGTGCAGGTTTCCTCACGATATATTCCCTCACCGCCGAGTTAAAAATATAATGTTACAAATAAGCACATAGATTTGAAAAATCCACAGGTGGATTTTCGGGTTCGAAACCCTATGAAATATCCGGCTGCCCGTATAAATAATAATAAATATTTCACAACATCACATACATTGATCTAACTCCGAGATAGGTAGCTCAAGCACCTGTGTTACGGATATCAGAATCAACAGTGGGATTACAAATATATACATATAAAACTTTTCTTTCGTAAATACATGCTTATAATACATAGGAAACACCCAGATCAATACAAACAAACATGTTCATACACACAAATGTTTGTACTGTGCGGGGATCGAACCCGCAACCCTTTGACCAAAGGCAGCGTTCACTACCACTGTTCCAAACGGGTCGTCGTATCGAAGGTGCGTTCTTACCACTGAGCTACCATCGCTCCTGGAGTTAAAATTGTAAATCTGACTGTAAATGGTAATCGCTGCTCTTAAAAAATTACGTTTTGGCTCCACTTTTGCAGCAATCGCTAATGAGGTGATCCGTTTTCTCGTTTGCCTCCTGTCACATAAAAAGGCCATAGCGATCAGTAAACACTGGCCGGTAGCTCTTCCTAGTTCAAAACTAGCGTTCAAGTTTTTTTTTCTACTTTAAAACTAATATGATATGGAGCATTATCTATATACATATTTTTTTATTATTTAACGAATGAATGAATATAGGTACTTAGGTATATTGCACTCATAATAAAGTATGAAAACTTAAGACTACACATTACAGGATATGTACAACAAAGGCAGCTTTATCACTATGAGTGAACACTTCCAGACAACCTTTGGGTAAATGACACTTGACGAAGGTGTAGGGCGGTGCCTTTTAAATATTGACATAAATACACAGAAAGTTTAAATATTAATACATACGTAAAATATGAATATTCTAATACACATTATTTATTCGACCAGTCAAATAAGTATCTTCTAGGCAATATGGCAATACCACACAGTTTTATTAAAATACAACTTGACGCTCCGAGTTTACTACGAAAGCGCTACGAGAATGCTACGACTATTTATCGTAGCATTGACTAATTATGTACGGTCACAGAATAAAAAGATTCGTCACCTTAAATTTTCGCTTGCACGGCAAAAAATATTTATTCAAATAGTCATATTATGGCAATAAAAATATATAATGCATTAAATGATAATTTAAAATCACTGACCGACTGACGGGATAGCGCAATTGGTAGTGACCCTGCCACCCTGCAATGGACAAACATTCGTGCGATGAACACTTGTGTTTGTTCGGTGTCTGGGTGTAATATATGTATTTAAGTATATATTTGTGTTCCTTTGTTGTCTGATATCTGTAACACAAGTGCTTAAGCTACTTAGTACGGAATCAGGTTAACTTATGAGATGTTGTGAGAGATATTACTTCCTATTAATTTACTCAAATCTAAAATAAAAAAGATTCTCATAAATGAATTCCCTGATTGAATACTATAAAAACTCAAAGACATTGTAATAAAATAAAATAAAAGATTTATCTTAAATATTATAATATAATGAATCAAAAAATCTCAACATGTAGGTATGTACCTAATATAAATGTTTTTAATAAAAAAAAATCATAATATGTATGTAAATGTGGGAAAGCCACGCGTAGGCATGAATGGGCCGGCTCGACCGGAGTGATACCACTGCCTCACAGAAGACCGGCGTGAAGCAGCGCCATATTTGAACAAATGAGATGTCGTTAGAAGCGTCTTGATTGTCTTCTTATAGGCGACATGACGTCACGTTAAATTAGTGGCCTCTAGGGGACTTAGAGTAAGGAACTAAAAAAAAATTGCTTGACGGTTTCGTGTGGAGTATCAAATCAAAGAGCTTGTTAGCACATCACAAATATGTAACGGCAATACGGCATAATGATTTCAGCTGAGACGATTTTCTTGTTTTGTACTTTTTAGAGCGTGTTTTTTTGATAGTTGGGTTTTAGTTTTTGCTTATTAAAGGAGTTAAACATCTTATTGTATCTAGAAAAAACGGCATTTTAATAGGTAAAGACCTATTACTAATAAATAAATAAAAACACATAGTTCACACATCAAAGACTGTTTTTTTAATAGATACTAAAACATCTCAGCAGTGAGAAACAACCTTATATTTGCTATTTGTATCAAGGGATCAGTACTCTTGTCTCCACCCTAAGCCGCTTGTATGAAATCCCGACACCTTTCACTGCGGAAAATCGTATATTTGTACAGGAGCAATAATATAAATTTCAGCAAGGATCAAGGGTACATTATGAGTTTGCTTGTCAGTACTATGTTACTTTAAGTGGACTGCCTCGGTGGCGCAATGGTTAGTGGGTCGCACTTTAAAGCGACGGCTGCGCAAGAGGTCCCAGGTTCGATGCAAAAAAAATTTACCAAAGTTTTCGGTGACAAATTCTTAGTGTCAGCCCAGAGTCTGGATGTTGCCGGTCATGTACCCCAAAATGTTTATTGAAACGTTTATGAATAAAGCCCGTAAATTGTATATTTTAGTTAGCTTAATTAATATGAAAATGAAAATGAAAATTGTTTATTCAATTTAGGTCCATACAGAACACTTATGAATGTCAACATGTTTACCAATGGTTCGGAATGTAGTTTTCTGCCAAGAAGACGCCAGCAAGAAACTCAGCAGTTACTCTTTTAAAAATAAATGGTTTTACAAAATATCACCATTAACTTAAAAATATAGTACAATTTTTATGTTACTAATATGTCCCTAAATTATTGTCATTCAAAAAATCGTCTATTTTATAATAGCCTTTCTTCATTAAACAGTTTTTTATATACAATTTAAACTTATGTGTGGGCAAGTCAATAATAATCTGAGGTAACTTATTAAACATTTTTATGCTCAATCCTATAAATGAACTGCCAACTTTATGGAGCCTGATATTTGGAACGGCCAGTCTGTGCTTATTTCTGGTGTTAAGGTTGTGACAGTCGGACTTCTTCGAGAACAGATGGAGATTCTTATGTTGCAACCAAGGACCAAGAACCAACCAAGAATGATGCAACCAAGGATGTATTGAGAAGCCACGGTGAGTATGTCGATTTCTTTAAACAAATCTCTAAGGGAGTCGCGCGATCTAAGGCCATAAATGGCGCGGATGGCTCTCTTCTGTAATACGAAAATAGTCTGTATATCAGCAGCTGATCCCCATAGTAATAGACCATATGATATGATAGCCTCGCCGTTTCAACATCAGTTAGTTGTCTTATCTAATTTTTAATATAATTGGATTAACAGTTGTGCATTAATATAATTGGAAAACCTAATAAAGCTTTATGTTTTGGTACTATTATTCAATAAATTTATTTAAATCATTATCATCATATCAAGTCACAGAGTCCATAGGTGTTAGTAACAATATGACCTTACAAACTTTGTTAGTTCATATTTATATCAGTAACATAGCATTAAAAAAAACTCCCTTTACTTCTCTTCCCCTAAATAAAATAACCGTGTGGTCCCCGGCAGAGTAGAATAGGCCACCCTCACTCTTACCGAGGTGTCGTAAAAGGCGACTAAGGTAAAGCTGCTGGCATGATCATCAGCACCCAGAGAAGGAAAACTCTGCATTTCAAAACCCTCGCCAACCCGTCTGCTCAAGTGTGGTGAGTATGGCAATTACCCCTCATGTGATTGAGAGAGGCCCGTGCCCCAGCAGTGGGGACTTAAATGGGCTGATGATTATGATGATGATGAAATAAAAGAAAATTAATAAAATAAATTAAAAACATTAATTTAAGAAATGTTTTTTTGTGCGCAAAGAAACATAAATAATAATAAGTTGGCTGGTGTCCCATCACTTTTAGAGTAAATTGTCAATAGAATAATCAATAATCAATAATAATTATAATCAAATCTTTATTCGCTTTAAAACATGGTATTAAAAGGTATAATAATAACATAAGTGCATACATGTTTTGCTTAAAAAGCACGCAAATTTATTATAAAAAAATAATTGAATAATACGTTTCGATTATAGTACATACGTCATTATAAGTCAAAATCTCCTGTCAATAAAATCTTTAATGTCATTACACTTTTGATTCAAGCAGCCATTTATGAAGTTTTGAATTAAATAAATTAATTTGATGATTCTTGATATCATTAGTAATTTTATTAAATATTTTAATACACATAGACAATCAGCTATAAATAATAATAAATAATAAAATTTATTGAAAAATCTTAAGAACATAAAAGACTTATAATCTACTTAAACTTTGGAAATAATTTTTAGTTTACTGCCTAAACTAGGAATTTTCTATATGTGTACCTAGCACATCTTGGTATGCCAAATTGATTTTATTTTATTATTACTATGAATCTGTTTTACTACAGTAGGTGGCATAAGATCACGGCGATACGGCATAATAATTTCAGCAGAGACAATTTTCTTGATTCGTAGGGACTTTTTAGAGCGTGTTTTTTTTGGTAGTCGGGTTATAATTTTTAAACTTTATTTTTATTTAATATATTTTTAGTTATGTAAATAAAATTACAAATTTGAAATGTGCTAAAAAAACTCTATCAATTTATACCCCACACGGTACCATCAAGCAATTTTTTTTTTAGTTTCTTACTCTAAGTCCGCTAGAGCCTTTGACTTTGACTTTCAAGTCCGCTAGAGGGCGCTGTTGTGAAATTAACGTGACGTCATGTCACCTGTAACCAGAAGACAATCAAAACGATTCTAAAGACACCTCATTTGTTCAAATATAATAACTAGTTTAGAAGTTATGAGGGAGCAGATGAACAACCAAACATACATACAGGTCAAATCATAACCCTCTCTTTTGCTTCCCCGTAGTCGGGCAAAAAACAAAGAAAACCTAACGCTTACAAAGTTTTACTAAATGATATTTTTGGTTTCATCCTTAGCTACTATTTTGAGAAAAAAACAAACAGTAGTGAGTCAGCCAAACGTTCCAAACTCCTTTATCGATTGAAAGTACAATGCCATAATCTAAGGAACATCTTCAAAATAATGAAGTCCTTAATAACGCCGGATTAATTTCAGCTAGTAAAGTGTCGCTAATTTGCGAATCAGATGAAGACGAGAGATTCTAATCGCAACACGGTCTCGGTGATTAATTAATCGAGTGGGAATTAATCAAAACGGCGTCAGCAGAGGCTTAACGCGCTTGAGAACATTGGAGCAGGGATGTGACACTCATTAATGATTAAGAGACTTACCTACTTGAAAATGTAAATGGCTTTATTCGAATAGATACTAAAAATTATGAATAGAGCTTACCTGTACAACATGAGTAAAGTTCTTATTGAAATGTTCTTGGCAATTTAAAAAATAAAATAAATGAGCCAGACAGTTTACGCCTTGAATAATATCCTTCAACCGATTTGGCTACCAGATTTGGCGGTCACATCAAGGATCAGCCAGATACGCAGGATATATTATACTGGTCAAGTGTGTGCGCAAACACATGTGCAATGTTTATTCTTGTATCCTCATATTTCAGTGGGACACCATACAGATAAGACCAAAGAGGGATCAGACACAGTACCGACGGTTTAACATGCTTTTCAACTTCCAAACTTCGGGCTGACACTAAGAATTTCTCAACAGTAAAACCCAAGATAAAAATTGGGATCGAACCTATACTGATAATCTAGTTTCAAACTTAAGCACGAGCAAGACCCGTGTCAATTTAGATAAGTTTGTTGCCTAAAGTACCTCAACCTTTAGGAAACAAAAGTTGACCTCGGGAATGGCTAAGGTACCTACAGAAAACCTGTTCCATTGATGTCATTAAACATAAAATAAATCAAGAGTGAGTGCAAAGAAAATGTGTTCGCGTGCAAAAATTCTCAAGTCGAGCTAAAATGAACCAAATTACAATAAAGTCTCAATGATTAATTAACATTATGACATTATTCAAAACAGTGTCACCAGCTACTTAACATGCCAGAAATATTTAAAAAGGTATGCTAATATCAACTTGAATACACTTTTACCCACTCTATACCGTCCTGTCGTGCAAATGATTTAAACCTGGGATACTCACCTGGATTGGTCTTAGTGATTAATTAATCGAGTGAAAATTAATCAAAGTCGGCAGCGGCTACGCGCTCAAGAAAATACAATAGTGTTGTAAGCTGAGTGGAGACTTAGATAAAAGGAGTTTTATTTATTTATTTTTTATTGCACAAGAAAAAAAGTACAATTGGCGAACTTAAAGCTATACAGCATTTTATTTGAGTCATTCAGTGATTTCGCCGAAAATTTTGCAAATATTGTCCAATTATTTGTTGAGATTAAGGCTCAATGGATAAGAAAGTGCGCTTTCTAAACAGGAGGTCTGCATTCAATCGTTACCGTGGGAGAGCCACGCTTCGGCATGAATAGGCCGGCTGATACCATGACCTCACAGAAAACTGGCGTGAAGCAGCAATGTGCTGTGTTTCGCTGCGTGAGTGACGGTACCGGAGGCCTAATCTGGGGGAAAGGGGGGTTTGAAGATGGGCAGCGCATTTAAGACTCCACTGGTGTCGCGGGTGTCTATGGGCGACGGAAATCGCTTACCTATTAGGCGATCCGTCCGCTCGTCTGCCACCTATCACATAAAAAAAATCACGCACTATATCAGGATTTCTCAATCCCCCGAGATAGTTTGGACCACTATCTCGGGAGTGAGGGAAAATATCGTGAGAAAAACCCACACACTTCGGTAAGTATCTACATAGATTATTTTTAAATAAATTATTAGCATTATAATCTGTCAAATTTCCTTCGTTGAACTTTGACCAAACGTGTTTCAGATTAAGCTGAAAAACTTTCAAAAATGTAAACAGAATGTAACTTCCATTAGTATCGCAGGTGTCTATGGGCAACGGCAATCGCTTAACATCAGGCGGTCTGTCTGCTCGTCTGCTACCTATCACATTAAAAAAAAAACGATTTGTATAGATTGATGTGTGGCTCTCCGTACAACTACAATTCAGTCAATAATTCCAAAACTATTCGTTTTCTCGACCACTCAAGAACTAATCGAATAGGGTCCGAATAAAATTGTGAATTAATCGAATAAATCGATACGAGGTGTCGCATCCTTATTAGAGCAGATGATTAATACGAAATTAATAGGTAGGTTATCATATGCTTCTGCTGTGATATGGTAATGTAACGTCTAAATAATGGATTCGGTTAGTTGCGAAAAGATGACTTGTGAGACAAAATTCACGGGATTTTTGATAAAATAGGTTATGTTAGTATCTAACCAACTATCGATTTTTTCATGTGATAGGTGGCTGACGAGCAGACGGATCACCTGATGGTCAGCGATTGCCGCCGCTCATGGACACTCGCGACACTTTTTAGCTACTAAACCGGATCTATTTTAAACAATTTCTGGGTTACAACCCCTCGACTAATACCTATACTATTTATTAAATAACCATGCCAAAATTTTGGGTCCAACGCGTACGCGAAAAATGGACTTCACTGCCAAACCGGCCACTTTTGGCGTGAATCAATTTTTAGCGTACAAAAATGGACCCAACAATTGTGCATGGTTATTTAATAAATAGTATTAGTGTTTGCCGAGAGGTTGTAATCCCGAGATTGTATAAAATAGATCCGGTTTAGTAGCTAAAAATTAAAATCGATTGGCGTTGCTAGTGTGCCCTACCCGTCACCTTAAGTGGAGGATATATAGTTGAAGGGATGGAGATTAGATAACTGATAATAATAAATAATTTATTTCGAAGAACATGGTACAGAAGATCTTAAAGATTATGCACAAGTTCAAAATATTCTGCCATCACTTTAAGCGTAGAAATATTAACATTACAAAACTGCTTATAATCTGTTATATTATTATTGAGAATTATTATATATTTATGAATTATAATCGTCAGCCCATTTAAGTCCCCACTGCTGGGGCACGGGCCTCCCTCAATCACATGAGGGGTAATTGCCATACTCACCACGCTTGGCAGACGGGTTGGCGAGGGTTTAGATATAAATGCAGTTTTCCTTCTCTGGGTGCTGATGATCATGCCAGCAGCTTTACCTTAGTCGCCTTTTACGACACCTCGGTATGAGTAAGGGTGGCCTATTCTACTCTGCCGGGGACGACACGGCATTTGTAAATACACACTTTTAATACATAGAAAACACCCAGACGAATACACGCATACACGTTTATACACACAAATGTTTGTAGCGTTTGTAGCGTGCTTGGACCAAAGGCAACATTCTCTACCACTCTTCCAAACTGTTTGTCAAATTACCAAATTTTTATTTAAGATAAACAAAAAGTCGTGGTGTTTTAGTATAAATGGCAGGGTAGCCAAGAACGAGCTTGGGATACAAGCAGGTGCATCTGTTTGCCCGATGCTAATGCAACACGGCTTGAGCTGTGTTGCAATGTGCATGTTAAAGATATGGCGGGGCCTCTTTGAATACGTTTACAGACTCTCTAAAAATACAAAGTACTTATTTGGTGAAAAACAATAATAATAAAGTGCTAGAACATCTCATGCATTTTTTTTTATATATGATAGGTGGCAAACGAGCAGACGGATCACCTGATGGTAAGCGACATTGACCTGATTCCGGACTAAGTAGCTGAATCGCTTGTGTTACGTATATCAGACAACAGAGGAATTACAAATACATACTTATAATAATAATAATGTCCTCCAAACCGTTAATTCCGTCATGGCGGCCAATCTCAGCGATCAGCCATCGACGCAGGACATATTATAGTGCACAAGTATTTGCGCAGACACAAGTGCACTCTCTATTCCGGTAACCTCTTATTTCGATGGAACACTAGTGTGATACGACCGAAGAGGGATTAGGCGCACGACCAACAGCTTAACGTGCTTTCCGAGGCACGGAGGTGCAAGACCGCCAACTTCTAGACTCCGGGCTAACACTGAAAATTTCTGAACAGAAAAACTCATGTACAAATTTTGGTCCGACCCGGGGATCAAACCCGGGACCTCAGGCGCAACCGTCGCTTTAAAGTGCGACCCACTAACCATTACGCCACCGAGGCAGTCAACATACTTAAGTACATACTGTATAATAATAATAATAATAATTCTCACAACATCTCATACATTGACCTGATTCCGTACTAAGTAGCGTAAGCACTTGTGTTACAGATATCAGACAACAGAGGAACACAAATATATACTTAAATACATATATTACACCCAGACACTAAACAAACACAAGTGTTCATAGCACGAATATTTGTCCGTTGTTTGTATGTATGTGCTGAGTCTCCCAGCGTAATCGTATCTAAAATGCTGAGATCCGCAGGAGAACTAAAGTCGGTATTTGCTAGGTGGCGATCAAAAACATCGATAGTTTCTCAAAATTGTGCATAGCTGCAATATTCAAGGTAATGATTCAGAACTGGTTGGACTGGTCCCCCTGTCTAAGAGTTGCGTAGGTCAGACTGCAGTCGCTGCATTGTGATTACCAGAATTATGGTCCAACCGTACCCCGGGATCCGAAGCAACACCTTTGGACGCAACTGCGAATTACACGCTAAGATGATAAGGAGAAATGGATCGAGAATCAATAATTCCTGATCCATGTGGCAACTGACCGGATGGCACAATTGGTAGTGACCCTGCCTCTTACGCCAAAGGTCGTGGGTTCGATCCCCACCCTGGACAAACACTCGTGCGATGAATACTTGTGTTTGTTCGGTGTCTGGGTGTAACATATGTATTTAAGTATATATTTGTGTTCCTCTGTTGTCTGATATCTGTAACACAAGTGCTTAAGCTACTTAGTTCGGAATCAGGTCAACGTATGAGATGTTGTGAGAACTATTATTATTATGTCAATGGAAAACATTCAAAAAAAAAAATTGTGGTGTAGGTAATCGCGTGAGAAAAATCCGCTAGATGTCGTACTGTTGGACTGTGGTCCAACATCAACAGCATTAGTTGTTTAGTTCGTCAAATTGACATTTTGACAGATCACGTTTAATAATAACCAATCACATTGTATATGGACCTCAGTTCTATAGTACGCCATCTAGCGGATTTTTCACGCGCGATAGCCTCCATTAATTAGTATCAAAAACATAATATAGATGACATATAACCTTGCAGCGTGCTGTTAAACAACCTTTTTGTTTCCTATGATAAAGGGTTGGTACCCCATGGATACCCTTCTCTGTTGATAAATATCATACTTAATTATAATAGATTATTATAATTAATTTAAATGGGATGTAAGCGATGGAATAATAACAGTGTATACTTTAGTAATGATATTTGACGACCCGTTTGGAACAGTGGTAGTGAACGCTGCCATTGGTCCAAGGGTTGCGGGTTCGATCCCCGCAGAGTACAAACATTTGTGTGCATGAACATGTCTGTTTGTATTGGTCTGGGTGTTTCCTATGTATTATGAGTATGTATTTACAAAAGAAAAGTAGTATATGTATATATTTGTAATCCCACTGTTGATTCTGATATCCGTAACACAGGTGCTTGAGCTACCTATCTCGGAGTCAGATCAATGTATGTGATGTTGTGAAATATTTATTATTTATTTGCAAATGTTAAGTTTAAGCATGAAGGGCGATCCACTTCTTTAGTAATGTACAAATGGAACTTAAATTAGCTGTGTTTCTATATTTAATCTAAGGTTATACCTATGTTATTTATGTTTGTAATACTACTCGGACGCCCTGTTGGTCTAGTGGTTTAAGTACCGGGTCATGATCTCGGGGTCTGGTTTCGATTCCCGGGTCGAACGAATAGTATGTTTCGAATTTTCCGGACATTGCTCGGGTTTGTGATCAAGAATCCGCATTTGGCAAGCGTTGTGATTTAGCCTAATCCCATCATAGTAGCGATAACTTGATTTCTATGATGGAGGCCTTTGCCCAGCAGTGGGACAGTTTATAGGCTGATACTTTACTTTTACTACTCGTAGACTATTATTTTTGTATTTAATGCGAACAATTAGGCTGACGTTAAATCCAGCATTGTGGATAAACCTCAGAGGTTTATACAATGTCATTAACGTGATTGTTTGTCAAATGTCTTTGTATGCGATAATAAATTTAAAAAAAATGTTTAGTCTACGATTTGGTCTCTACTGAAAACCTGATGCTGAAAAAAATTGTGTGTAAAACTCTTTCATAATCGCCCAATCACGTTCGGAAAACCCACAGGCGGGACTAGACCGCACCGCTTATCGCACTCGCCGCTTCATACCTATCTGACACAATACAGATCTTCAATGCTGTACAACCTACCAGGACACCCGGCAACGTCATCCCCCGAGGAACCTAACTTAAGGTGACGGGTAGGGCACACTAGCGACGCCAATAGATAATCGGATCCCCGGATTGTTTAAAAACAATTTCGGGGTTACAACCTCTCGGCAAACACTTATACTATTTATTAAATAACCATGCACAAATGTTGGGTTCGTTTTTGTACGCGAAAAATTGATTCACGCCAAAAGTGGACGCTTTAGGCGTAAATCAATTTTTGGACCCAACACATTATTATTTCCATGGTTATTTAATAAATATTATAAGTGTTTGCCGAGAGATTGGAACCCCGAAATTGCTTAAAATAGATCCGGTTTAGTAGCTAAAAATTAAAATCGATTGGCGTCGCTAGTGTGCCCTACCCGTCACCTTAGCCAAATTCCACGCTGACAGTAAATCCGATAATTAATATCCTATAACAAGTGTTTACAGTATCAATATCAACGGTGAAGGGGCATGCGAGATTGACGCAGCCAAAACCAATATGCGAAAGATGACTACATTAGTAGAACGACGCATGAGCGTCACAGAGTTGCGATTATTTTTTTAAATTTATTCATCTTTTTTATATTATGGCTCTACCCGAAGATATCTTAGCCAATTTCAAGTAACTTATTGAGAATAAATGGGTAGTCAGCAGTCGAAATCAGTCAAAGACTCTCTCACTCAATAAAACGCCGGTGTTTTAGGTTTTTCGAGAGGCTGAAGCTTCGAAATTGTTTAAAAGATATCTGGTTTAGTTGCTAACAATTTAAATCAATTGGCGTAGCTAGTGTGCCCTACCCGTCACCTTGATTTAGAGCCGTTCCGTAACGAACGACAATATACCTGTCGCAACCAAACAAAGGTGACACACTGCACGAGTGAAAGAGAGGGAAACTCCGATGTGGTCGTAACGTCTGCTTTAATTTAGGCCCTCAGGCTTCTTACTACCAGGCCGGCAACGCATCTCCACTTCTTCTGGTGTGGCCAGCGCTTTCCGTCAGATGACACTCTTTTTTTATGCTAGAGGCGACAAACGAGCAAGCGAGTCACCCGATGGAAAGCAATCATCGCCGCCCATTAACATCCGCGAAATCAGAGAGATCGCTAATGCGTTGCCGGCCTTTTTAAAAAGGAGTACGCTCTTCTCTTGAAGGTCCCTAAGTCTTGCTCGTTTTCCTCAATATCTCATAAAAATATTGTGTTTTGTAATAAGAGGTTATTACAAAACGCGATCTTTTTTTCTATGAGAAGTTCCGCGGGTATAAACTTACTAGTTAGTGATAAGTTGGCGAGTGTTTTGTTCCTGCCAGAAGACTCGCGTCTTGACAAAGATTGTGACAATATTTTTCTCTGTCACTCGGCTCTTGGCAGAACCTGTCCGCGTACTTAATCTAACACACCGGTTCAGTCTCACAATTCAGCCACATTAACTTGCGTTAAATCGCTGTCTGCATGTCTGTGGCAGCCCGTAATGTCGAGAGTGGAGTCTGATTATGCACCGAGTTGATTGCAATGAGCTTGTGAGTGATTTAATATAGTTAATGGCTGCCTTGGCATCTGTCTATATTTGAGTTTAATTCACTTAGTAGATGGAAACGTAACCACAGAGTAAATATTACCAGGGGTTCGATTTTTTAATATTATTTTAATCCAATTCAATGTTATTTGTATGTAAATAAATTAATTACATTAGGTATCGGACGCGATTCGCAGTTTCTTCTACTCTTACTGGCGACAGCTGAAAATCAGTGAGTGATATGCTCGTGCAATAGGTATCGAGCAAACACTCCTCTCCGGTCGTGTCACCCTGGTGTCCCATCGGAGTATGAGGGTAAGCAAATAGAGAAGTGCACTTGTGTTTGCGCACACACTTGAGCACTATAATACCTGCGTACGTGGCTGATCGTGTGATTAGATTGGCCGGCGTAGCCGTAATCGGTTGGAGGATATTATCGAGCAAACAACTGACCTGCGGCCATTTTGTACCTATAGTTGCGGCACAGCTTGGATAAGTACGTACAGTTTTACCAATTTTATAAGTTACACCAATGTACCTGCGCAGAGAAGTCTTATTTTCGAAAACTGCGGCAAAATGTTAACCAATCACAACGCTCCATTTACGAGCGCCAAAAATTAGAATTTCTTATTGGTTGATGCGTTAGCGCCATGTTCGGTGCGAGCTGCGGTTAAGAGAGAGATAGCATTCCTCTCTGGATTAATTGTATTTAATCTTAACGTAACGCAATAAAGTTTGTATTTCAACCGCTTTCGCAATCGTAAGCAATTTAAGGTGACGGGTAGGGCACACTAGCGACGCCAATCGATTTTAATTTCTAGCTACTAAACTGGATCTTTTCAAATAATTTCGGAGTTACAACTTCTCGGCAAACACTTACAGTATTTATTAAATAACCATGCACAAATGTTGCTTCCATTTTTGTACGCGAATCACGCCAAAAGTGGCCGCTTTTGGCGTGAATCAATTTTGTTGGACCCAACGTACGTGCATGGTTATTTAATAAATAGTATAAGTGTTTGCCGAGAGGTTGTAACCCCAAAATTGTTAAAAATAGATCCGGTTTAGTAGCTAACAATTAGAATCGATTGGCGTCGCTAGTGTGCCCTACACGTCAACTTAACTTGCTCTTCTGCGTTGACGAATTTTGCCGATGTAACTTATAAACGTGGTACACCTGTACTAATTTATTGTTTAGCATTGATCATATTGATGTTGTTCCGACACAATTTTTTTAATAATTTTAAAATGTATGCACGTGTATTATCTACCGTTTATCACAGGGCGTCACGGGGAGTTTTTATTTAGACTTTGGACCGTCCTTAAGTCTTAGATACAAATGCTATTTTTGTACTACTTGGGTAACTTGAGGCGTCTGTACCAACAGCACCAATGTTTAAGGTCTACGCTAGATGGGCTGAGCACTGGCCGAGCCAAAATTTGTATTGTACGGACCGACGAGCCTCAAACGGGCGTGTTTCGAGCGAGCAAGTTTCCCTGATGATGATCACTGCCGCCCATGAACATCGGCCACACTAGAAGGAGTGAAGATGCGTGCAGATTTTCTCACAATATTTTTCCTCACCGCCGAACTTATGGTAGAAATACGCACTGACCGTGACGGTGAGACCGCCCTTGGGCGTGAATGGGCTGACTTGACCGGAGTGATACCACGGCCTCACAGTTTCGCAGCGTGTGTGAGGGTACCAGAGGCCCAATCCGAGGGACCTAGTTCATGTGACTTTATTGACGTTTCCGCCGCATTTCTGTAAGTAGTAAGTAATTATGACCTTAATAACCGTGGGAGAACCACGCTGCGGCATGAATGGGCTAGCTCGACCGGAGTGCTACCACGGCCTCACAGAGAACTGGCGTAAAGCAACATCTGCTGCGCTGTGTGAGTGAAGGTACCGGAAGCTAAATCCGGGGGAAAGGGGGGTTTAAGCGCACTTTGTGACTCCACTAGTTTCGGTATCCATGGGCGGCGGCCAACGCTTCCATTCAAGTGATCCGTCTGATCTGCAGACCTATCACATAAAAAAAATCCATAGCTTATTTACGGTTAAATAACCAGCGTAGAAGAAAATTGATGAAACAAAATCTTATCCAATTTATCTCCAAAAAAATTGTTTCTATCAACGTAATTATGTAACAACAACAAACAAAACAAACCTAACTGTTCACGCCCAAACCATCTAATGTACAGTGAGTTCAACACCAGTGAGATAAAGAGAAGAAAAAAATCAAGTTGGACCTAACTTGGATTATCATCATGGTTATTTTTACTGAATAAATAATTTATTATTATTGCCGAAGCCAACACGTAGAGGCCCGTTCGATTGTCAATTTTAGTCTAATGTGATGTGACACTATCTGGCGACTATACCTGTATACACTATGGAGTGTAGCCAAGGACAGTCCTCGGTTGATGTAGGACTATTGCAAGAAATGGAAACAAAAGACTTTGGGCTATTGGGCTGCGATGCTGATGGACTATGTAACTGGGACTATTGAAGCACTATGGCACCAACCCGATCAATGATGAAAATCACTCCTGGACATAGGCCTCCCCCAATGTTCTCCACACAGATCGGTCCTGTGCCGCCCGCATCCGATGGATTCCCGCAACCTTCACCAGATCGTCGGTCCACCTTGTGGGGGGCATTCCACGGCTGCGACTTCCTGTACGTGGCCTCTACTCGAGGATCTTTCCGCCCCAACGGCCGTCTGTTCTCCTCGCTATGTGCCCTGCCCATTGCCATTGGAGACATGCAATCCTCTGGGCTTGGACACAGAACACTTGTACTCATCTCCCCATCTTAGCGTGTATTTCCCAGTTGCATCCAAAGCTATCACTCTGGAGCCCCGGGTACGCTTGGGCCATGATTCAGGATTTGGGGAGTCTGGTTATTAGAAGCGACTGCCGTCTGACCTTCCCAATCCTAACAGGGGAACCAGACCAACTGACAAACCAATACACGTTTCAGAAAGTATCTCAATTTCGCTTCTGCTCATTTGTCTACTTTAACCTTCTAAGGATCAAACAGCCGATACAAAAGAAAATCAATTGTTTTCGGCTTTAAAAAGGACTTTGGGCCTTAAGACCATAATAATTTGTCTCTGCTGGGTAGCTGGGTAGCTGGTCTCACTGAAAACCAACCTCATGGCCTTTGTCTGGGCTGTGACATAAGCTGAGTGAGGGCCATTTATACTAGACCTCATAACACACCATAATATTCATTTGGCACTGAATGAATATGTATATTTTTGTTTTTTTTTTTCCTTAATTTCTTTTTATTTATTATGTATTTTTCTTGTTTTATGTTATCCTTTTCTCTTTGTGCCAAATTGTGTTCTGTTTACAACTGTTTTATGTTCTGTGTTGTGATGTCTATAATAATAAATGTTTTCTTTCTTTCTAATTGTGAGACAGCCACGCTTCGGCTTGAAAGAACGGCCGGCTCGACCAGACTCCGGAGTGATTTATTTATTTATGCTAGTCATGTGGTTATTACAGTTGGTATATATAGGTATAGACTGCCTCGGTGGTTAGTGGGTCTCATTTAAAAGCGACGGCTGCTCAAGAGGTCCCGGGTTCAATCCCGGGGCCGGCCAAAAATTTGTACCTAAGATTGTAGTATGATTTGCGTTTTAGTTATTTTTTTCAGTAATTTTTATAAATGAATTATATTTTTCTATATCTTTAATAGCCACCATGGTAATAGCACGACCTCACAGAAAACTGGCGTAAATCCGACCGCGGCCGAAATAAGACACTTCTTATTTACATAAGAATAAATTGCAAAAAAAATCTATACCCAAAAAAATCATATTAGGTAAGTAGTGTCTATACTGTGTTTCCCCTCGTGAGCACCAATCCAGGGATTAAAGGTTCGCACTTGTGACTGCACTGGTGTTGCGTGGCTGTCCATGGGCGGCGGCAACCGCTTATCAACAGGTGATCTCTGGTCTGTTCATCTGCCACCATGATGATCATCTTAGCGTTTTGTCCTGATCTCTCACCTATTTCATAAAAAATATGTCCATTGCCGGCGGAAGCCACTTACCATCAAGTGAGTTTTCCACTCGTCGGTCCGGTATATTGTAAAATAATATATTTTCCTCACTGTCAGTCCCTGTACACTGTGTAGGAAGCTCCGGGGGTGGAATAAGACAAAGTTAATTAATGAGCCTAATTACAGTTCATTTGTTAATCTCAACTCAACCCAACAAGAGTGCAGTGGTTGGCTTGTTTGCTGCTGATCTAAGGGTTCGATTTTCAGGATGTTTTCATGACTGTGTGAAAATCCCACTTTCAAATTATTCTTCGTTTGGAACAGTGGTAGTCAACGACGCCTTTGGTCCAAGGGTTGCGAGATCGATCCCCGCACAGTACAAACATTTGTCTGCATGAACAAGTCCTATACCATTGCATCGAGGAGTGAGACAAGGGGACGTCATCTCCCCGAAATTGTTCACAAATGCAATGGAGGATATGTTCAAGACGCTGAACTGGAAGAGACGTGGCATCAACATCAATGGCGAATACATCTCTCACCTGCGATTTGCTGACGACATCGTCATAATGGCAGAAACGCTGCAGGACCTACAACAGATGCTGAATGACCTGGCTGACTCTTCTAAATGCATCGGCCTACGTATGAACTTGGACAAAACCAAGGTCATGTTCAATGAACATGTTCCGATTGCAATTCACGGTGCCGTCCTCGAAGTTGTTCAAAAATACGTATACCTCGGGCAGACTTTGCGATTGGGTAAAAACAACCTCGAGGATGAGGTGAATAGGAGAATCCAGTTAGGTTGGGCAGCATTTGGAAAACTACGTCGTGTCTTCGTATCGTCGATACCACAGTGCCTAAAGACGAAAGTCTTCAATCAGTGCTTCCTACCCGTCATGACATACGGAGCCGAAACGTGGACACTTACGGTACGGCTGGTCCACAAGTTAAAGATCGCTCAGCGGGCTATGGAACGAGCAATGCTCGGCGTCCCTCTCCGAGATCGAATCCGAAATGAGGTGATCCGGCAGAGAACCAAAGTTATCGACACTGCTCACCGGATTAGCAAGCTTAAGTGGCAGTGGGCTGGCCATATTAGCCGCAGAACCGACAACCGATGGGGTAAACGAGTTCTGGAGTGGAGACCACGTCTTGGCAAACGTAATGTAAGGCGCCCTCTGGCTAGGTCGGGGGACGATCTGCGCAGGATGGCTGGCAAGAGCTGGATGCGAGAAGCCATGGATAGATCACAGTGGCGAACAATTGGAGAGGCGTACCAGCAGTGGACTGCAATAGGCTGATGATGATGATGATGGAAACTTATTGAAATTTCTAGGAGCTATGCAAAATATACTCTTTGCCATAAGCTTTGTTTTAGTACAAGACATTTTTATTCGGTTTGGGTCTCTACGGCTACGGTTCACGGTGTCTGCCCATCTTATAAATAAATGCGGGTTGGCTTTCACGAATAACGCTGTTTCCAAAATAGAATACGTATTTTCTTTAATTCCTTTCAAATTTATTTTCATAACAAAGCAATGCCCAGAAAAACACGTGGCAACATTAAAAAGAAATTACGACCGGATGTTACGCTTCCATATTAAAAAGGTGAGGTGTACGCAGGTACTTCCGCATTAAAGCCGGAAGGGATGGCGTAAATAAGTTATTGGGGGAAACGGGATTATATTTGGAATGTATCGGAAGGGAATTGCTTTAACAGTGGGTAGATAAACGTGTTTTGAAATACGAATGAGTTACTTACATATTGATAAAGAGCTACGGTAACTTAGTGGGTACGAACATCATCATCATCATCATCATCAGCCCATTTAAGTCCCCACTGCTGGGGCACGGGCCTCCCTCAATCAAATGAGGGGTAATTGCCATACTCACTACGTTTGGCAGACAGGTTGGCGAGGGTTTTGATATAAATGCAGAGTTTTCCTTCTCTGTGTGCTGATGATCATGTATGGGTATGTATGGGTACGAACGCTCGCCCTTAAATGTCGTGGATTCCAATAAATAAATAAACAATAAATTGAGACAACATTACATACATAATTGTCTTCCAAAGTTAGGTTTTCCTTTGAAACTGATACAATATTTTATTTAATTTTTTGACAGTATATGCAATAAATAATGTTGCAATGTTGTAGGGTTGCGGATTCGATCCCCGCACAGTACAAATATTTGTGTGATGTCTGTTTGTATTGGTTTTTTATGTATATTATAAGTATGTATTTACAAAAGAAAAGTATTATATGTATATATTTGTTATCCCGCTGTTGATTCTGACATCCGTAACACAGGTGCTTGAGCTACCTACCGCCAAAAGCAGCCACTTTTAGCGTGAATCAATTTTTCGCGTACAAAACTGAACCCAACATTTGGCCATGGCTATTTAATAAATAATATAAGAGTCAGCCGAGAGATTGTAACCCCGATATTGTTTAAAATAGATCCGGTTTAGTTGCTAAAAATTAAAATCGATTGGCGTCGCTAGTGTGCCCTACCCGTCACCTTAAGTAGCAACGCCAAATACACGCTGTGCGCGATCAATATGTCAACATGTTAAATAAATAAATAATAATGACGACCCGTTTGGAACAGTGGTAGTGAACGCTGCCTCTGGTACAAGGGTTGCGGGTTCGATCCCCGCACAGTACAAACATTTGTGTGCATGAACATGTCTGTTTGTATTGGTCTGGGTGTTATCTATGTATTTTAAGTATATATTTACAAAAGAAAAGTATTATACGTATATATTTGTAATCCCACTGTTGATTCTGATATCCGTAACACAGGTGCTTGAGCTACCTATCTCGGAGTCAGATCAATGTATGTGACATTGTGAAATATTTATTTATTTATTTGATTTATTTATTTGATGACTGACCAGATGGCGCAATTGGTAGTGACCCTGCCTCTTACGCCAAAGGTCGTGGGTTCGATCCCCACCCAGGACAAACATTCATGCGATGAACACTTGTGTTTGTTCAGTGTCTGGGTGTAATATATGTATTTAAGTATATATTTGTGTTCCTCTGTTGTCTGATATCTGTAACACAAGTGCTTAAGCTACTTAGTATGGAATCAGGTCAACGTATGAGATGTTGTGAGAATTATATTATTATATTATATATTTATAATAAACGACAAACATTTGTGTATGTTTGGGAATCGACGGGTGTCTCAGACCACTGTGCACTGCGCTAAATGGGTCATCATTTAAACAAGTCGTCAGTTCGAGCAAGCACCTCTAAATTTTTAAAATCACTCTATAATGTCTGAGCATCTGACAAAAGTCACTTTAAGCACAACACCTGAAGGTTTATTTTCATTTGTTGTCATTTTTCCTCGAACAACAATTGAAAATGCACGTTGGCGTATACTAACATACGGTTGTCTTTTGATAAAATGCTCAGATGTTTTTGGTAGGTATGAACACTGAGATATTTTTAAAGTGGCTGTACGATCAGCATCAAAAGCTGCTGAACCCTTTAGTACCATGTCGAAATAAAAAATAATTAAGTACCTTCCCTTAGAAATTGACTATAATAGGCAGAACAGTAACTTTGACATGGTACTAAAGTGTTAAAGTGACGGGTAGGGCACACTAGCGACGCCAATCGATTTTAATTTTAAGCTACTAAAACTGGTACTATTTTAAACGATTTCGGGGTTACAATCTCTCGGCAAACCATTACACTATTTATTAAATAACCATGCACGAATGTTGGGTCCGTTTTTGTACGCGAAAAATTGATTCACGCCAAAAGCGGCCACTTTTGGCGTGAATCAGTTTTTCGCGTACGCGTTGGATTTAATATTTGTGCATGGTTATTTAATAAACAGTATAAGTCTTTGCCGAGAGATTGTAACCCCGAAATTGTTTTAAATAGATCCGGTTTGGTTGCTAAAAATTAAAATCAATTGGCGTCGCTAGTGTGCCCTACCTACCTTAAGCTACTTTTGATGCTACCTACCCTCCTACTTTGGTACAACTAAAGCGACAGCTTTGGATGCAATATAAAAATGAATCGCAAAATTTGTTGTTAAAGCGCATAACTCAACAACGCCTGGACCAATTTGGCCAATTCTTTTTTTTTAATGTTCGTTGAAGTCCGAGGATGGTTCTTACGGCGAGATAAAATCAAATAATTCTCGGGAAAACCAACGTTTTCTAACTAAAACGTAGAATCAATTTGAGTTTTATTGGATATTGGAATTTTATTATACACGAAGACTTTTAATCGGTGATCAGGACCTACTGATTCCGACTAGGTGGATGATGGCCATTGCTATAGTAATAGTAGTTACATGTCAGCGTTCCATTTTTTTTTCTTGTTTGGGACTTTAAGTTAATAAATATGAATATGGTCATCCTACTCCTCCTTGTTACAAATAAAACCTCATTAGAGATTTCAAGTTTTTCATGTTATTGGTAGAAAACTGTCAAATGGCAGACAACGTCAAATAAAACAAATTAAGGAAGACAAATGTAGGAAGACCATACATTCCAATTAAATTTAGATATCTAATAAAATTTAAAATAAAACCTAAACAAAAAGAAAACATGTAACTACTATTACTATAGCAATGGCCATCATCCACCTAGTCGGAATCAGTAGGTCCTGATCACCGATTAAAAGTCTTCGTGTATAAAGTTCATATTTGTTGCCACATTACAAAAGTTTTTGACAGAAACCGAAACAGAAACAGAAACAGGACGAAGTCTGTCGGGTCAGCGAGTGTTTAATATTATTAAGATGAATAAAGTTAGTGCGTGTAAGTACTTAATTAAGTTCAGAACAATTCCTTCAAAATTAGTCATTTCCAATGTTAATTCACTAAGAATTAACAATGCATTGCGGTTTTCGATTTTAATGCCATTCCATTACAAAGTGAATGGAAATTAATTGAATTGCTAGAAATCTTAATTGGGTATTTAATAAACATTAGGAGTTCTGATGAATATGGACGAGATGTAATGAGTTGTTTTAAAGAAAGCTTTTGTTGAAAGCATTATAAGAATCGTATCGAAAGCTCATTAAGAGATTAGTGCCATTGTAGAAAATGATTTTAGGCGGCCAAAAGCCTTTTAAAGGTCCTACATCAACGAAACTACTTAGCGATGCTAATTTTTTTTATTGATTTGTATTTTTTGGCTATAGCAATTTTTTGTTATTTATTCTTAAGTAAATAATGCCATGTAAATAATGCAATGCCGTGTGGTCCCTGGCAGAGTAGAATAGACCACCCTCACTCTTACCGAGGTGTCGTAAAAGGCGACGCACAGAAAACCGGCGTGAAGCAACACTGTGCTGTTTCGCTGCTTGAGTCAGGGTTTCGGAGGCCTAATCCGGGGGAAAGGGGGGTTAAAGGTTGGCAGCGCATTTGTGACTCCACTGGTATCGCGGGTGTCCATGGGTGGCGGCAATCGCTTACCATCCATGATGTCTGCTCGTCTGCCATCTATCATATAAAAAAAACCTATTATTTTTTATTGTGAGTTGAGTTTTCATATTCCTTGTTTTTTTTAGATTTTATTTCTCATAATTTAACCTATAATATAAAAAAATGAATTTATTCCCCTTACTCATTCATAGGGAATCTCTGCTCTATATAAATGTCCTCTGAAACTAGATGATTCGTGTTCCATGTCTGCCGCATTTATGTTAGTACGTTTATAAGGACTAAAGTGGCACCAACAAAACTCTTTGCACAATCTAATGCATTTTTCAAAGCACCGGCCGTTTGTAAAATGCCTCACGTCCCGGCGAAGTGTTTTGCCTCATTGTGGTCAATGATGGCCATTTATTTTGATGCCTCGCCCGGCTCATGTTGGGACCAACATTGGTTGAACATTTGGCATATAAGGCTAACGTATCAACGTAAGATTTAAGTAGGTATACGAGCAATGGTATCTTAGTGGATCAGAACGTGAATTCCATGGGTCGTGGTTCGAATCCGAGCATACACCTTTGGACATAACCTCGGACAAAAAGTCCGGCTTGGTAAATCCAACTTTAAAAAGAGGTCGATCGACGAATCCAACTCGGCTAGGCAGCGTTCAGGAAGCTACGCAGCATATTTTCGGCCCATCTACCGCAGTGTCCTAAGACGAGTCTTCAATGCATGTGTGTTGCCAGTGATGATTCATCGTCATCGTCAGCCCATTTAAGTCCCCACTGCTAGGGCACGGGCCTCCCTCAATCACATGAGGGGTAATTGCCATACTCACCACGCTTGGCAGACGGGTTGGCGAGGGTTTTGATATAAATGCAGAGTTTTCCTTCTCTTGGTGCTGATGATCATGCCAGCAGCTTTACCTTAGTCGCCTTTTACGACACCTCGGTGAGAGTGAGGGTGGCCTATTCTACTCTGCCGGGGACAAACGTGGTCGCTTAAAATGTGCCGATTAAGGAGGCTCAAAGTCACCCAGAGAGCAATGAAGAGGGCTATGCTCGGAGTCTCGCTGCGTGATCGTATTTGAAATTATTAGATCCGCAGGAGAACGAAGGTCACAGATATAGCCCATAGCATTGCATGTTTCAAGTGGCAATGGGCAGGGTACATAGCGAGGAGAAAAGATGGACGTTGGGGTGGAAAGGTCCTCGCGTGGAGGCCACTTACAGGAGGTCGCAGCCGTGGCAGGTGGGCCGACGATCTGGTGAAGTTTGCTGGAACCGATATGCGTGGAGAACATTAGGCGAGGCCTATGTCCAGCAGTGGACCTCTGATAGCTGAAATAATGATGATGCACCTCTGGATTTTCCAAATCGATGTGCATATTTGAAAGAAAGAAAGAAGAAAGAAAAGAAAAATATTTATTCAGTGTATAACAATAACATTAAACATTTAAAATAATGACGGTACACAGTAAAACACCGAAAAGGCACATACTCAGCATGTGTCGGGGTGTCGCGCCACCCCGACGCTGGTATTCTGTATGTACCCATAGAAAGAGCACTGCTATAAAAATAAATACAATAAACTAGCGTTGGTGTTATTATACATAGAATTATCATTATAATAGTATTTTATATACGTGTGTTCATGCTTGTCTATGTGAATGCTTGTGTGTGTGTGTGCGTGTGTACGAGCGTGTGTGTTTGTATTTCTACTATTAGCTTGACGATGAAACATCGGGAGGAAACCTGCACGTCTCGGATAGTTTCTCCCAATTGTGGATACCTATCTTGAATAGATGTGCCGTGTGGTCCCCGGCAGAGTAGAATAGGCCACCCTCACTCTTACCGAGGTGTCGTAAAAGGCGACTAAGGTAAAGCTGCTGGCATGATCATCAGCACCAAGAGAAGGAAAACTCTGCATTTATATCAAAACCCTCGCCAACCCGTCTGCCAAGCGTGGTGAGTATGGCAATTACCCCTCATGTGATTGAGGGAGGCCCGTGCCCCAGCAGTGGGGACTTAAATGGGCCGATGATGATGATGATGAGATATGACCGTAGTGGTCCGTTTGTTGGCACGCATGTCATCCGATGTCATACGACGACAAGCCTCACCTTTTTTGGGTTTACCCCGTCTGCCAGGACCAGACGTTGGTAGCATGGCCAAATACTTGGATCCAATGTTGGCGCCATAATGAAAGCCTTACGAATGTTTTCAGAAATGGAAGTGTCGCAGCAACTGAAGATTTTTTATGAAATGAAGGGCCAGGGTCGGATTGTATCTTCGCCCGATTTCTGTGGCGCATAAACTATTACTTTATGAGCTGTAGTCAGAAAAGATGGCCATCTTTTTTCTATGTGAATGGATCTGAGTTTTTCGAGCAACAATGACAGGCATTCTTAGTACAGGATGTATCTGTGAATATTTACATCCCTTTAACCACGTGTTCTACCAACCATTCTGAACAACATTTCTTCTATGACTTTTCGAAATTCGTCGAAAATTTTTTCGACTCCCCATGCAAAATGACCAAGTCACGTGTCCGACATTGTATGAAAAGTTGATTGTAGACAATTTGTCAAAAACCCTACCAAAATTGTCATTTTCGAATTCGCCTCACTCCTTGTAGATTATAAAAAGCTCTTGTTTAAGCCTTCCCCAATCTTTCTACTTAACCGATTACACGAACAGATTAAAAGGGAGTATTCGTTAACTCCCCAAGGTTTCCTGGTTCACGAAACGAGGCACGTACGATTTCCGCTCCCAGGGGTTCAAGGTGTCTTCTAACTTTGTATGCTTTCTGACTTTTATACCTTTAGGGCTTCGCACATTTAGGACGCCATGTTGGACTAATGGTTTAAGTACCGGGCTATGATCTCGGGGGTCTCTCTCGATTCCTGGGTCGAGAAAAAAGTATGTTTCAAGTTCGTCGAATGTAGCTCGAGTTTGTGATCACAAATCCGCATTGGGCAAGCTTGTTTGATTAAGCCTGACTCCATCATAGTAGCGATGACTTGAATTCTTCATTACGTTAATTAATATTATCATTAGTTTTATAAATTTTGTAACAAAACTCACTTAACCATACATATACGCACACACACTCACACACACACTTCACACATATCGCCATAATTTACACGTATAACTATTTAGATTAGGCGTTTTATTGAGTGACTGTGACTTGAACTGACTTCGACTGTTGACTACCCACGTATTAACTTATGTATCTTATCTTCCTTTTATATCTTTCAAAAATCCTAGCCTTTCTATCTTTCTGAAACCCTAGGCATTCATATGCAAACAAATAGATAAGTAGGTACTGCGCTGTTTCGCCGTGTTAGTGAGGTTACCGGAGGCCCAATGGCGGGGAAGGGGAAAAGGTTGGCAGCGCACTTGTGACTCCACTGGTGTTGCGGTCGTCCATGGGCGGCAGAATTGCTTACCATCAGGTGATCCGCCTGCTCATCTGCCACCTCTCATATATAAAAAAAAGAAGTAGGAACATCAAGTATAAATATTCTACAGGCTTTCCTAACATTCCTTTCATCCGTCCAATTTGTCTAATTTCAACCCAAGAATTGTCTAATTTACATTACTAAATCCTTCCTTGTTTTTAATCTGCACGCTCGACTTCACTTTGCATAGCAAGTCGGAAGAGGGAGGGGGGAGGGGGGGGGAGGGGGGGGGGGGGGGTAATTAATGTGAGGGTTTGATTAGACTAGTACCGAACCGACTGAGAAAAAAGTTTAAAGGTAATGCTCCAATGCCCCATAAGTAAGTACAGTCAAAGAACAAAAAGGTTCGTCAGTTTACAAATTGATTTGTTTGATATGCTATGAGCACTTATTACCTTTCGTAAATTTGTCAGAGCAATATCTGTTGCATAGAAAATATACTTAACTTTTAGATCAGAAAGTTCAGATTTGCTTGTAGCAACATTGATTCCTTCGTCAGTTTTCAAATTGATTTGTTTGATATGCTATGAGCACTTATTACCTTTCGTAAATTTTTCAGAGCAATACCTGTTGCATAGAAAATTATACTTAACTTTTAGGTCAGAAAGTTCAGATTTGCTTGTAGCAACATTGATTCCTTTTGATCTAAACAAATTAAAGAAGGTTAGCAGATATTTTTAAAACGGTATGTTGGTATAACTGATTATTGTCTTGCAAGCGAAAATTTACCTAAAGTGACGAACCTTTTTACCCGACTACAGCGAAGCAAAAGAAATTATTTTGACCTATATGTATGTATGGTTGTGCATGTTCCCTCATAAATTCTAAACAAGTTATCATATTTGAACAAATAGGATAACTTGTTTAGATGCGTCTTGATCGTCTTCTAGTTATAGGCGACATGACGTCTCGTTGTATTGACTACAGCGCCCTCTAGGGGACTTAGAGTAAGGAACTAAAAAAAAAGTTTGCTTGACGGTACCGTGTGGGGTATCAAATGAAATAGATTTTTATCACATTTTAAATATGTAATTTTATTTACATAACTAAAAATATGTTAAATAAAAATAAAGTTTAAAAACTAAAACCCGACTACCAAATAAACACGCTCTGAAAAGTACGAAACAAGAAAATTGCCTCTGCTGAAATTATTATGCCGTATCGCCGTGGTCGTATGCCACGTACTGTAACAAAACAGATTCATTATAATAATAAAATCAAATCAATGTGGCATAATAATTTCAGCAGAGACAATTTTCTTGTTTCGTACTTTTCAGAGCGTGTTTTTTAGGTCGTCGGGTTTTAGTTTTTAAACTTTATTTTTTTTATTCTCTGTACCGTATGTTGCTCTCGTCGTCCCATATAAAATCATTTTAACTCATTTTAGCTTGTGATTTCGGTTGCGTCCAAAGCTGTCGCTTTGAAGTCCGGGGTACGCTTGGACACAGAATTTGGGCAGTCTGGTAATTACAATGAAGCCACTGCCGTCTCTCCTTCGCATTCCTTGAAACACGACGTGCATTATTTTGGGAACCCTCAGGAAATTGAGTTACCGCTATTTTTTTATCGTTTACATCCGAAAACCTCATATTAGCGAAAAAAAAAAACAGCTGTTCCAATAGCTGATTTTTTTTTCGTTTATATGTTGTATTGGTGATCGGTAGATGCATGGCAAGGAACGTGTACGAGATGGATGTTTGAATTAGAATGACGTGCGAGAGGGAGATGACAGACGACGAATGACGGACGATGTAAAGACGTAAATATAGAAGAACTGATTCCCAAGTCCCTGGTTTTATTTGGAACCCCATCCCACATATATTGCTGATCTTACATGGTAAATGGAGTTTTCGAGATGTAACCGATAGAAACGGTGTAAATGCGAGATATATTTCTTACGCGGTCTTTCCGATTTAAATATTTTATCGAATCGTTCCAAACTCTTAGCAATCCACTTCTAAATAATAAATTGTACACTCTACCTCATCTTCGTCTTGCGAATGGAAACCCAAATCCATTTTAGCAGCATTATATTATTCCATAAATAAATAATCGAATACCGCACTCGTAATTGATTTCTGAAGAATACCGTCACATAGGACATCCTCTTTGTTGGTCCAAGTGCCGGCAAGAAAATGTGTTTGCTGTATTCTGTAGACGTCCCCGGTACGCTTTTTTTACTGCACGATTTTCTCCCATCTTCTTGAGGTGGCTGATCCAGCGAAGTCGATGCGCTTTAGTCTCGCCAATGATGTTAGGCCTGCCAACCCGTTTTTCCAGCTCCCTGTTTTTGAGTCCAAGATACCGGCTAGAAAGATGAGGTCGATAAAGATTTTTGCGGACTCTTGGTGGATGACTGGCAGGAGGACCGACCGAGATGGAGGCTCTTATTATCGGCCAAGACTCACTATGGGTCGCTGAGCCAACCTACATAGTTATTTATTCTGTAGAACTTGTCCCCCTGAGTATTTGTTGCTATGGCACCAAAGACTGCGCCTCTTGCAGAGACCTGTGAAGAGAATGAGCAGTTTTCCAGTAGGTATTTATAAATTTCGCAGTGATTCGCTAGATGGCGCAATCAGTCCCTGTAAATGTTAGGTGTGGTAGTATATTTCATGTGGTCCCTAATTTATGGGAAAAATTGTTTTAGGTTTTTTACATTAAATATCTTAATACTTCGCAGTTAATATGTATTTTTAGTGCTATGTACGTTTTAAATGACAGAGAGTGATTCAAAACGAAACTTTTCATAAACAATTAAACTATGTATTTTACTTGTTTACTTTTCATCTCTATTTTCTTATGGGTAAAATAAAGTTAAATATGGCAGGACCGTAAATGTCATGATGATGGTTGGTTTATCAAATATTTCCTGTCTATCATAGACAAAAAAGGAACTTTTAATTGATAGTAAGAATAGCGTCATCTGGTGTTGCTTTTAGAAACCACCCGAAAATACCTACTGGAAAATTGCTCATTGAACAGGCGGCATTTGCGACAGCAAATTGCGCGCGCATTGCGCCTCGTAGGTGGTATACTCGGTATATAATACTACTCTTTGGGTATACTCACTCAGCACTACGACGTGGACATATTCGTCGACAATATTACGTATTTATTGACATTATTTCATCACGTTATTGACAAAACGATAGCATTTTGAGTGACATCTTATTATTATCCTTTTGACATTAGATTAATTAATTCCATTGAATTTTTTTTATACACTAGTACTTGACTATTTGAATATCGTTTGACAATTATTTGATTTCGAAAATGGGCACAAAAATAAATACTACAATATTTATGTTTTTGATCAATTGTGCAATTTAATTTATGAAGTATTTTTAAATTTTTTATGTATAAAATGTAAACTTGTGTGCGTATTGGAATAATTTCTGTAAGCCATAGGTATAATGTTCATGAATAAATAAAGATGTAGTAGGGTCATTATCCTCGGTTTTATTTGAGATCAAAAGTCAACCAACATCTTCATACATTTTGAAAGAAGTATGCAAATAAAAAATGTTTTTTTTTGGTTTTCCAAAACTTGACATTTGAACATCAGGGGGACATGTCCTAACAGAACGCAGCATTTTTGTTGGATCAACAATATATGAAAATCCGAGGATCTCCTATGCAAGGCGTCCCATTTCCCAATACATTAGGGCATTATCGAGACCCAACAACCTTGTGAATAGATGCTACATAGTGCCTAATAACCCGTAAACCTAAGGGGACCGTAAAACCGAAGCCTATCCTTAGAGCCCTTAGAGGGGATACAGACTTGCGTTTTTGCGAAGCGCACTGAAACTAAACAAGTTTTTTTTCATGTGATTGGTGGCAGACGAATCACCTGTAAGCGATTGCCGCCACCCATGGATACCCACGCCACCAGTGGAGTCACAAGTGCGCTGCCAACCTTTCAACCCCCCTTTCCCTCGGATTGGGCCTCCGATACCCTCACGCACGCAGCAAAAACAGCACAGTGCTGCTTCACGCCGGTTTCCTGTGAGGCCGTGATATCACTCTGGTCGAGCCGGCCCTTTCATGCCGAAGCGTGGCTCTCCCACGGTCTGGTCTGGTCAAAGTTTTTTATCAGCAAAATAATTGGCACATTATTTTGATTGTTACAGCAATATTGTACTAATAAAATAAAATTAAAAAATTATAAAAATTAAATCACATTGCAAAACATTTCCAAAATACAGAAATAGTTTAGTTTTAAAAAGACAATGTCTAAAATATAGCTGGCAAGGAATTCGAGAATCTCTAAAATGAAATTATTTCTGTATTTCGGACATGTTTTGCATCGTAACTTAATTTGTATTATTTTTAAATATTTTTAATTTATTGTTTTTTTTTTCAGAATAATTTTTGTATTTTTATGACTCGGTGTATTCTGTAAACTGATATGTGAATGGTACGGTCAGCATCAAAAATAGCTTAACACTAACATTAGTACCATGTCGAAGTAACATTTTGTTACTCTCTTAGAATCTAACTATATTAGGCAGAATGGTTAGAATAGAATAGACAAATGTTCATTTAGCACCAAAAATACAAATATTTACACATTACTTTGACATAGTACTAAAGTGTTAAGATACTTTTGATGCTGACCGTACACAAGGGTCATGGTACATAAATAAATATTACGCATATTATACGCAAGTCTGTAACCACTTTTACAGTCCTTAAGGGTTTCGTGAATATTCGCTGAATAATTATTTTCCTATTAAAGGAAGGTTACATTTATATTGATGGCGCATTATGAAGGAAATGTTCGTTTTGTGCTCGGTCACGCATCTTGAAGCTTTTGTATGCTCTTTGGCTTTGTTTAATAGTGGTTCTGTAATTTTCGTACTCAGACGCCCAGGATATTTTGGAATTTCGTCTTGTTTTGATAGTTAATAATGTCTTCCATAAAATAAAGCTATTTAGGCAACATAAAAAAGAAGTCTTAATGGGTTAGTCAACCTTAATAATATATAAATAGAACAAATCTTAAGGATCAGCCAAGAAAGCACACACAAATGCGCTCTACATTCTCTAACGATACCATTAACCGGGCTGACATTGAGAATTTATCAATAGAAGAACCCGGTATTGAAGCCTTTAAATTGGCTTTAAATTGTCACCCACTAGCCATAGCGTTATCGAGCATAGAGTAAATTATACTCGTATAAACTGAGATAGAGGCATAAGTTGGCTACCCAGTGCAAGCGCCATCTAGAGGAAAACGACCAATACTCAACGGCTATGTAAAACGGCCATATTCAAGAATTAGTCAGGTAGACGATTAAATAAAATGTCACAAATCATTTATTTGCTATAAAATTCCCAACTCCTTCTGGGTCATTGGCTTATTTTCCATAATATCAGCCCACTACAAGGCAAAGGCCTCCATCATAGAGTTCAAGTTATTGCTAACTAAACTATGATGGGATTAGGCTTAATCACCACTATAGTCCATTCAGTATCTGAAGGTGAATAGGACAGCTCAAACGTTTCGTATCATTCATCCACCCTTCTACAAATAAAAATATTAAGTTGTCAAAATCATTAGCTTTTTTGTGTTCTTATTCTTCCAAAATAACAAGTATTTAAATTTCTCAATTAATCTGAATATTTATTTATTTATTACAGGTACACTAACAGATTACTGTCATACATGCAAAATGTTCATAATTTAATACAGTGTTATCTAGACGGTAACCTACGAATGGTGTACACAACATGTTTAACAAATAAGACGTAAATAAAGATTATGGAATTTAAAAAAGAAATACAAATATGATGGAGCTACTACAAAAAGCCGTATGGTCCCCGGCAGAGTAGAATAGGCCACCCTAACTCTTACCGAGGTGTCGTAAAAGGCGACTTAGGTAAAGCTGCTGGCATGATCATCAGCACCCAGAGAAGGAAAACTCTGCATTTATACCAAAACCCTCGCCAACCCGTCTGCCAAGCGTGGTGAGTATGGCAATTACCCCTCATGTGATTGACGGAGGCCCGTGCCCCAGCAGTGGGGACTTAAATGGGCTGATGATGACTACAAAAAAAAACAGTAATAAATTATTTTTCATCCTTATGATTCACTGTGTGGGGCTGAGGGTGACTCTGCTCCCAGAATTTTGAGATTTCCCTCTTAAAAGAAGAAAATCTATTATTAATATTAATAAAGAAAATCTATAATTAAATAAGAACTAAAAGTAGTTTTTACCAATAAAAAAATATCTTATGAATTGAATACGCTAATCGAATTTTTTGTTGACAGGGATTTACCTAATCGCAATTTATTTATTTATTTATTGTTTTTCAAAATCTACAGCTCTTAAGTTATACTATTTAAAATTTATATACTACTTACAGCCAATAACAGATTTTAAATACATTGACAAACTTATATAAATACAACAGCCAAGGGGCAGCAAAAAAAGGGAAAAAAAAAGAAAACAACCAATACAATTTGACAGTTGTGTACAGACAGCCACACATTAGGCTACTATAGTCGGTCAAAATTTTCAATTGATATTGAGTCGAAAGTGTTTGACATTAAGGTGAGAATCGAATGAAGAGAATCTGACTGTTCCGCATACCTCGATGTGTGGCTGTACGTACCTTGCACGTAATAATGTATTTATACGTGTGTGTGTGTGTGTATGTGCAATAAATCAGTAATCGGTATGGTGTCTCCATCTTACCATCGAATCACGATTATTGTCTCGAGCAAAATATGTCCGCATAGATTGCCTTAGGTCCAAGAACTAGTAATTTCTTTTGATCAGGGCTATCCCTACTAGGCTGTATATCACAGTTTGTAACAAGAAATAAGATTGCATATTATTGAGGCAGTAAAATTCATCGGAGCATCGCACACACATCAATAATGTATGTAGCATAATATTTTTGGTCGCTCATTTTATTGACTTTCGAAAGGACCCTATGTATACTGATTGTTATCTATTGAAAAGGGTTAAATATTGGCGTACCTATAAAGGAACATTCCAAAGAACGGAAGGCTTATCAAGCATCAAAGGGTATTAGGATGGGTACGCCAATAATATGGGAGATCATTAGAATTAAAGACAGTGGTTCATTGATTTACATACTTGGGTTTTGTCAAATCCTGTGTGTGTAGCTTATCGTATCTTTACGTAGGTAGTTGACATTTTCTACTTGGACTTTGGTTGTTTATTACCTATGTAGGTATTTTCATTTACATATTTATTTTTATCTATCCTGCGACGTTTTAGACCAATTAACATTGTTTCAAAAGCATAATGCCCTGATGGTCTAGTGGTTTAAGTACCGGGCCATGATCTCGGGGTCCTGGGTTCGATTCCCGGGTCGAGCGAAAAAGAACGTTTCGAATTTTTCGAACATGGCTCAGGTTTGTGATCACCAATCCCCATTTGTCAAGCGTGGTGATTAAGCCTAATCCCGTCATAGTAGCGATAACTTGATTTCTATCCGATGGAGGCCTTTGCCCTGCAGTGGGACAGTTTATAGGCTGATACTTTTATACGTAGTGTGTCGGTGTAGCTTTTAAGTTTTGTATGTCGTGTAATAAAGAGTACCTAACTATCTAGAAGGAACAATCAGCCACGTGTAAGCAAGGCCGTGTGGTCCCCGGCAGAGTAGAATAGGCCACCCTCACTCTTACCGAGGTGTCGTAAAAGGCGACTGAGGTAAAGCTGCTGGCATGATCATCAGCACTCAGAGAAGGAAAACTCTGCATTTATATCAAAACTCTTGCCAACCCGTCTGCCAAGCGTGGTGAGTATGGCAATTACCCTTCATGTGATTGAGGGAGGCCCGTGCCCCAGCAGTGGGGACTTAAATGGGCTGATGATGAACTATCTAGAAGGAACAATCAGCCACGTGTAAGCAAGATATTTAAAGTGCTCAAATGTGTGAGTAAAGACAAGTGCACTCTATATTCTCTAATCCTCATATTAGAGAAGTGTGCCCTACCTGTCGCCTTAAAGGTTGGCAGCGCACTTGTTACTCCACTGGTGTCGCGGGTGTCCATGGGCAGCGGCAACTACATACCATCGGGTGATCCGTTTGCCACCTATCACATAAAAAATCGTTTTTGATTATCCCACAGAAATATGCCATTTTTCGGGATGGAAAGTCCTATGCACGTAGCCTGGTTCTAAGCTACCTCTCCACGAATTTTCAGCCAAATCGGTTTCGCCGTTCATGAGGTATAAATAATGTAACAAACACGACTTTCTTTAATATAATAGATTTTGGACAATATAAAATATTGCTTATATCTTTATAAACTGCAGCATTTAAAAACATTTAAATTTAAAAAAAACTTAAGCAGGTAAAACGAAATTGAAATTATTCCAATGTACTGTATACAAATGAAACATTCGTTTTGCAAATAAATAGAGTTTTCTGATTTGTTTTATTCACAAAAACTACTGAATGGATTTCGTTGAAACTTCACAGTAATAAAATATATTAAAAATTAGAAATCCATTCAGTAGTTTTTGTGTGTAAGATCTACAAACATCCTTACATATATGCATACGAGTACATATACAGATCGGAGTGATACCCCGGTCTCACACAAAATCGGCGTGAAGTAGCACTGTGTTGTTTCCATCTGGGGGACAGGGGGGCTTAAAGATTGGCAGCGCACTTGTGACTCCACTGGTGTTGCGGGTATCCATGGTCGGCGGTAATTGACATGACTGACCGGATGGCGCAATGGTAGTGACCCTGCCTCTTACGCCAAAGGTCGTGGGTTCGATCCCCACCCTGGACAAGCATTCGTGCGATGAACACTTGTGTTTGTTCGGTGTCTGGGTGTAATATATGTATTTAAGTATATATTTGTGTTCCTCTGTTGTCTGATATCTGTAACACAAGTGCTTAAGCTACTTGGTACGGAATCAGGTCAACGTATGAGATGTTGTGAGAATTATTATTATTAAAAAATTGCTAATTATCAGGTTATTCGTCTGCTAAAAAAAACTTTCGTGCTTATAATAAAAATACCTACTCAGGACGTCCAATATTTTTTTAAGTGATAGGCTTTCATAAGAATTTCCAGACCAATATTTGTACACTCTGTCGTGTCTATTGACATAATATGAACAAGAACTTGACACGTATAACAAATAAACAACTATAATAGCCATCCAGCTGACCCTTCCGCCTGAGGGTAACGACCTTTTTTGGTCGTATATCAAAATATACGACCAAAACATGCTTTAAAAAAAATTTGGTCGTACAATTTGCATGGTTTCGACATATTTAGGATAAAAGGTTAGATGTGATTTTTGGTGGAAAATTTCACAAAATCACATAAATTGATCTGACTCCGAGATACGAATAGGTAGCTCAAGCACCTGTGTTATGGATATCAGAACCAACAGTGGAATCACAAATATATACATATAAAACTCAATATTTTTCATTTGTAATATATATTGTAATATATGAAATACATACTTATAATAAATATACTCGTAGAAACACCCAGACCAATACAGACCAACTGTTCATGCACACAAATGTTTATAAGTATTGTGCGGGGAACGGACCCGCAACCCTTGCACCAGAGGCAATGTGGAAATTGAATGTGAAAATATGGAAATATTGTCATACAAATCAAAGATCAAGAATTGCTTGTCTCAAGTGGCAATCGGCAGGGTACATTGCAAGGACATCAGACGTACGGTGAGGCTGAAAGGTCCTCGAGTGGAGGCCGCGTATAGGTCGAAGCCGTGGCAGGCCCGCCACAAGGTCCTCACGTGTTCCTGGCAGCTGCTGAGCGGAGACTTTTTTAAGTGCCGTATTGAGAAATATGTTGCTTTATAAGTTTTATTTTTGGTACTTAAATAAATAATTTGAATTTCAATTTAAAAAAAAAGTGGACCGACGATCTGGTGAAGGTTGCGGGAATCCCTTGGATGTGGAGAGCATAGGGGGAGGCATATGTTCATCGGTGGACGTTAATTGGCTGAAATGATGATGATGATATCAAAGATACAAACACCATACTCGTGGAGTTACAATAGTACTGTCACTGTCACTTATGACTGCACTAGCTTGGTCTTTATGAGCTGCGGCAAACGCTTACCATTTCCTTTTTATGTGATATGTGGCAGAAGAGCAGACGAATCACCTGATGGTAAGCGATTGCCGCCACCCATGGACACCCGCGACACCAGTAGATAAATGCGCTGCCAACCTTTATACCCCCCTGTCCCCAGATTGGGCCTCCGGTACCCTCACTCCAGTTTTCTGCGAGGCCATGGTATCACATCGGTCGAGCCGGCTCATTCATGACGGAGTGTGGCTGCATGAATAAAACTAGTGGCATCCCCACTGATTCGTATAAGGGCTCTTAAATGAATGTAAGTGTTCCCTGTACACCCTGTATACACCCTGTATAACTTCGTAGGTAAATCTTTTAAAAGGGGAAAAGATTTATTAAAAGCTGTACTTCGAATATCAATTAGTTACTATGTAACAGAGGCAATAAACTTACCTTAATTAGACATTATTTGGTCAGTGTTATCCAGAAGGCCCATTACTCAGGGCCTTAAGAAGTTTAAAGTTCGCTTCACCGTACGCTGGCATAGTGAAGTTAAGCAAAGTGAGCTAACTCGAAAGTTCTATATCGAGTTTCGAAAGTTTAAAAGCAAAAGAGTTCTTGGAAATCTGATTTCTGCCACTAGGGGAAAGAGACATCAGGTAAAAGTATTAGTGCACTTGCATTTTGATGATTTCTATAGGAAATAGCAATAGAAATAGAATACCTAATTCTAGTCTTTATTAGTACGTATGCGTTATGAGTATATTTGCATAGCCAGTTTAACACAAAAATGGAGCGGTCATCTAATGGGGGCTATCCGCTAGATGGCGTACTATATAGGACTGAGATCCAGAGGTATACAATCATCGTCATCATCGTCAGCCCATTTAAGTCCCCACTGCTGGGTCACGGGCTTCCCTCAATGAGGGGTAATTGCCATACTCACCACGCTTGGCAGACGGGTTGGCGAGGGTTTTGATATAAATGCAGAGTTTTCCTTGTCTGGGTGCTGATGATCATGCCAGCAACTTTACCTTAGTCGCCTTTTACGACACCTCGGTAAGAGTGAGGGTGGCCTATTCTACTCTGCCGGGGGCCACACGGCATACAATGTGTTTGGTTATTTTTATCGTGATCTGTCAAATTGTTAATTTTGTCAAACTAAACAACCAATGCTGTTGATGTTGGCCCTCAGTCTGACAGTACGCCATCTAGCGGATTTTTCACACGTGATAGCCCCCATTGACAAAGTCATTGTTTTAAAGTGTTTATTATAATGTGTCAATGTTTTGTCGTTTCTGTCTAGGTATTATTTGTTATGTTGTCCTTGTCAAGTGTCCTACAAAGAATCTTCATTTATATTTTATTCATTCAATCTTTTGTTTCTCATTATGTGCTTCTTTTTATTTGTTACAGATGCTAGTTGTAACAAAACAGAAGAAATCAAACCGGTCAAAATTTTGTAACTCTTAAAAAATAATAAGCACAAAAAAGGCACGGAACCAGTGTCCGTGAAATTGAATGTATATTTAAAAAAAAACCGGTCAATATAAAAATGAAGTGTCTCTCTGAACACTTGACATGTGCGGAATTCAGACGTATAGCCGGCCGTCACCTTGCGTTCGCGGGCTAACATGACATTGGCAAAGTTGTGTTCAAGACGCAAAGCCATAAAAAACAATAGTTTCTCATTGCACTTATTTCCTACACTGTGTCCGCAGTAAGCTCACTTAAGTTCCCGAGTCGAAATGGTTCATTTGTCTCAAATCCAATTTGCTGTTGCAAGAGTGCATCGATCATACTCCTTGCATCTGCTTGCAACAAACTAGTAGCTATTTTACTTTATAGGGCATTGACAGACAATTTTTCACGTCAGTCTGGACATGAAAAGACTCGCTGTCCCTTGCTTATTTATATATATGAGGTGCGCATTTTTGTAAGAACGCATTCGGAGTTGTTTAAGAGTTCATACGATATTCCACGAACTCGCAGCTGTAGACGGCCAAATAAACAAATATTACCCTTGATGAAAACAGCTATGCGCTCAAGGAACAGCCGCTCTATGGCGATCAAATATTTAATAAATTACCCATAGACGCACGGGAATTGACATTAAATAAATTTATGACCTTAAAATATGGCTAATTCACCATTGTTTTTATAGTTTAAGTGAATATTTTGACAACAAAAATTGACATGTATATTATTTTAATTGTGATTTTTTAATAATATGAATGTATTTTAATTATTATGCAATGATTGTAATGTATCAATACGGGGATTAACACGATATTTATTATGTGAAACAACATTGTCCGCTCGTGACCACGGCTGCTGTAACGTAGCCGAAACGTCGAGCCCAATATGTGAGTACACAATGTTGTTTCACATAATAAATATCGTTTTAATCCCCGTATTGATACATTATAGTTATGATGCAACGCGAAAATCTAAAAAACTATTATGCAATTATGTTTATTAAATATGAATAATGAATAAATTAATTGTATAACTAAGTAAGTAAAAATGATTTGCATGCCCTGAAGGAGTGAATGTGATTAGGTCCTCACAATTAGCTTGTATATGCAACACCTGAAATGTACCTCATTCTATTCTATTCTATTCTAATCATGTCTAGATACAAACTAAGAAGAATATAATGATACTATGGTCTAGACTTTGATTAAATAAAAAATAAGTAAACCGAGTTTTATACTTACTTGATGTTGTCTGAAGTGGGTCATTCTGCACCGAAAAATGATCTTTACGAGGCTTTAAACTGTAACGTTCGTCCAGTAATGACCGAGGCAAACAAAATTAGCGTTTAAGCTCTATAGAGCCAGGCGTTTATGAAGCTTGAGCAAACCACGAGAACAACTTTAGGGCCGATTCAACGCTTTTAGTGTCGTTTATAATTTATCGATAGATTATGATCTCGCGAGTTGTATAATGATTGTAATATGTACACAGCGATTCAACGTTTGATTTAGTGGTTTAAGTTACACGGGTCGAGCATAGGTATGTTTCGACTTTTAGGTTTCCGTAGCCAAATAGCAAAAATCCGAACCCTTAAAGATTCGTCATGTCCTGTCCGTCTGTCCGTATGTCACAGCCACTTTTCTCGGAAACTATAACTACCAACGAAAATTGGTTTGGACTAGATCTAGTAAGTATTTTTTTTTAAATACGTTATAAAACGTAAACTGCAATTTACCTACCATCTTACTTGCTACTACGGAACCCTCCATGGGCGAGTCCGACTCGCACTTGGCCGGGTTTTTTTCAAACATAGCTCGGATTTGTGATCACCAATCCACATTTCGCAAGCGTGGTGGTTAAGCCTAATCCCATTATTGTGGCGATGACACGATTTCTAAGATGGAGGTCTTTGCCCTGCAGTGGGACAGTATTTATAGGCTGGTACTTACATATCGGCGGTTCCCAACTTAATTGAACGGGCCATTAGCGTGGGGGTTGCATTACATTTCACTGTCAAGTTGGATAGATCATAATCTGTCTAAAATAATTTAATGTATTAAATTTGCAAGTGTTATGGAACGAATGACAATATTGATATATTAATATAAAAATCTTTACATTATTAAATTAAAAAATTGAAAAAAGCCTGTCATGAACTGAACCGCAAACATGAACGGCTGTGTTAAGGCGATGGGTAGGGCACACTAGCGACGCCAATCGATTTTAATTTGTAGCTACTAAACCGAATCAATTTTAAACAATTTCGGGCTTACAACCTATAGACAAATACTTATACTATTTATTAAATAACCATACATAAATGTTGGAGTAAGGGGAGAACGGCAATAACAACTCAGCCGACCCTAATGTCAACCTCACCTGCACGCGCTGATGGTTCGTTAAGAATAGCCGGCGGCGGTGGCGCAGCTACCGTGGTGCTCCCTGCTAGATAACGGACGAGGCACTGGCGACCGAGCAATGGCGGGATAACCATACGCCTGGCCTGCCCCGAGCAGGCCAGAAGAGGCTTCAGACACCTTGGAGGCTAAATCTCTCCTAAAAAGCTGGTGCAGAAGGCAAGGGGAAACCACTGCACTAATCTCCCTAGTCGTCAGCGACACAAAACAAAATATGGAAAAGTCAAAAAAGGCCACGGCCCCAAGTGCCCGGCGTCCCTTAAATGGGACAGGGGTGCGAAGAATCTCCGGGCGTAGATTTAAGGACACCATAACGATTGCGACGTGGAATGTTCGCAGTCTCTTGCGACCAGAAAAGATTCATAATGTCAACAAGGAGATGCAGCGACTGAATATTGACATACTGGGATTGAGTGATGTGAGATGGAAGGATAGTGGCAAACACCAGATTGATGTCGATCACGTTATGTATTATTCCGGCTCAGACGAATCCTCCAATTTGTATGGTGTTGGAGTGATAATAAATTCCAAATCCATTAAGGGCAATATCAGCTTTGTGCCTAAGTCTAATCGTGCTATGTTGATCCGAATTGAGGCGAAACCGAGAACTCTTAACATCATTCAAGTGTACGCACCAACAGCAGACAAGTCAGATCAAGAAATGGAAGACTTCTATAAGGAAGTAGAACAACTGCTACAAATCACGCAAAAACATGAGATCTGTATAGTGATGGGAGACTTGAATGCTAAGGTAGGAGAAGGTGAAGTTCAGGGAGTAGTGGGGAAATATGGCTTAGGTAATAGGAATGACAGGGGAGATACACTTATTCAATTCTGCCAAGAACATGATCTTGTAATCATGAATACATGCTTCAAACTACCCCCTAGAAGACTCTATACCTGGACATCGCCAAGACATACTCCTGAACACATAATACGCAATCAAATTGATTTCTTAATGATTAACAGCCGCTTCAGAAATAGCATAAAAAAGCGTTAAAACGTATCCCGGGGCAGATATTGGTTCAGACCACAATCCCGTTGTGACCAAGATGGCTTGCACTCTTAAGCGAATTAAGAAGAAAGTCTCGAGGATTAAGGCTGATATAACGAAAATGAAGGATCAAGAAGTAAGATCAAAAGCTTCAAATGTCATCAATGCGTGGGCGGTAGAAGCAAAACGGATCGAACAGATGCCGATTAAGGATAGATGGGAACAACTGAGGGATACAGTGATCGGCATAAATACGAAATATCTTAAACCAGAAAAATGGGTACCAAAACAAGTCTGGATGACCGAAGAGATTTATCACCTAATGGAAGAACGAAGACAGTACAAAAATATAGATTATGCAAAGTATGACATGCTGGACAAAAGGATACGAAGGGAGGTACGATACGCTCGTGATAAATGGTATAGAGAAAAGTGTGAGTACGTGGAAGAACTACATGACAAGCATGACGCATTCAAACTGCATAAGGAGATCAAATCTATGATAGGACAAAGGACTATTGTACACCAACTGGTAGATGACAATAACCACCCAATACTGGATGTTAAAAAGAAGAAAGATACTTGGGAGGAGTACATACGATCAATGTTTTCAGATGATTCTAGAAGTACAGGAACACAATCTCATCCTGAAGACGGTCCCTCCATACTGAAGGACGAATTAAGAAAAGCGCTCCATAATGCGAAGACGAGGAAAGCATCTGGACCAGATGAAATTTATGTCGAGGTGCTGAAACTCATTAAAGATGAACATTTGGACGCTCTTACTGACCTCTTTAATCTAGTATACGATTCAGGCCAGATCCCTACCGATTGGTTAAAGTCTACTTTTATCACTTTACCAAAAAAGAAAAATGCGAAAAAATGTGAGGAATTCAGAACCATTAGTCTAATGAGCCACGTGTTAAAACTATTCCTCAACATAATACATGCGCGAATAAGAGCTAGATGTGATGAACGGTTGGGAGATAGCCAATTTGGATTTAGAGCTGGTGTCGGTACAAGAGAAGCTCTGTTTGCATTGCAGGTTTTGGTTCAGAAGTGCAAAGATATGCAGCAAGACGTTTTTCTTTGCTTCATCGATTACGAGAAAGCCTTTGATAGGGTATTGCATGACCATCTTATTGCAGTATTGCGTAATACCGGGCTAGATGGCAAGGATTTGCGTATAATTCAGAACCTGTATTGGCATCAAACGGCTACAATTCGGCTAGACGGGGACGAAACCGACGAAGTGGAGATTAAAAGGGGAGTCCGGCAGGGGTGCGTTCTTTCGCCAACTCTATTCAACCTTTATTCGGAAGCAATAATAACGGAGTCACTGGAAGGCCTAGACTGTGGCGTCCGAATTAATGGGCGAGTCATTAACAACCTAAGATACGCCGACGATACAGTCCTAATAGCGTCTTCAGAAGTAGAATTGCAGCGCATAGTTGACAGGGTCAATACATCCAGTCAAAAAGCAGGTCTACGAATGAATGTTTCCAAGACAAAGTTTATGTTGGTCACTAAGAAGGAGGCTATGAATGCAGTTATTTCTGTAGAGGGCAAGAGCCTAGAGCGAGTGCGCAAGTATAAATATCTAGGTACATGGGTGACTGAAGACTGGGCAAGTGATCTTGAAATAAAGACCCGCATTGAAATTGCCCGTAGTGCCTTTAATAGCATGAAGAAAGTCCTTTGCAGTCGCAGTTTGCGAATTTCCTTGCGAACTCGCCTACTGCAGTGCTACATTTGGCCCATAGTTCTATACGGATGTGAGGCTTGGACCCTTAAAGAAGAGCTGCGAAAACGTATAGAAGCTTTCGAAGTGTGGACCTACAGACGTATGCTGGCTATTAGCTGGATGCATCGTGTGACCAACGTAGAAGTATTACGTCGAGTGGGAAAACAGCGCCATCTGATGCAGACCGTCAAAAAGAGAAAAGTTGCATATCTTGGTCACGTGCTAAGGCACGAAAGATACGAACTCCTGCAGCTTATTATGATGGGCAAAGTGGCGGGAAGACGAGCAGTTGGCCGAAGAAAAAAGTCATGGTTGCAAAACATCAGGGAATGGACGGGGATCGCCAGTGCTTCAGACCTTTTCCATCTAGCAAGAGATCGTGCGAGATATGCGGAGCTGACTGCCAACCTTCACTAGTTGGAGAGGCACCAGAAGAAGAGACATAAATGTTGAGTCCGTTTTTGTACGCAAAAAAATTATTCACGCCATAAGTGGCCGCTTTTGGCGTGAATCAATTTTTCGCGTACGCGTTGGACCCTACATTTGTGCATGGTTATTTAATAAATAGTATAGGTGTTTGCCGAGAGGTTGTAACCTCGAAATTGTTTAAAATAGATCCGGCTAAGTAGCTAAACATTAAAATCGGTTGGCGTCGCTGGTGTGCCCTACCCGTCACCTTAACAAGGGATTAATCTTTGGTAATTCGACCGCGTCATCTTACTAAAATTCATAGCGTTTGATCCTGGTATGGACGTAGCCACGGTGAGGCAGGGTGGGCCGCTTGCCCACGGCGTGGCTTGATTTGAGCACGTTACAGTCAACGCCAAGACTCGCGTCAGACGATATAATATTTCAGCCAATGTACGCCCACTGCTGAACATTGGCCTCCCCTAATGTTCTCCACATAGATCGGTCCGATGCTACCCGCATCCAATGGATTTCCGCGACCTCCACTAGATCGTCGGTCCACTTTGTGGGGGGCCTGCCACGCCTGCGACTTCCTGCACGAGGCCTCCACTTAAGGACATTTCCAACCAACGGCTGTCTGTTCTTTTCGCTATATGCCCTGCCACTTAGGCATGCAATATTTTGGACTATGTCTGTGATGAGTTTTCCTGCGGATCTCATCATTTCTGATAGCCCTTCCATGGAAAGTGCTCTGTGGAGCTGTTCAATATCATACTAGGGCCACCATTTCACAATCGCACGACTAGACGCCGCGGTACCAATACTCATCATCATCATCATTTCAGCCAATAGACGTCCACTGCTAGACATAGGCCTCCCCCAAAGTTCTCCACACAGATCGGTCCTGTGCCGCCCGCATCTAATGGATTCCCGCGATCTTCACCAGATCGTCGGTCCACCTTGTAGGCCTGCCACGGCTGCGACTTCCTGTACGTGGCCTCCACTCGAGGACCTTTCCGCCCCAACGGCCGTCTGTTCTCCTCGCTATGTGCCCTGCCCATTGCCACTTGAGACATGCAATCCTTTGGGCTATGTCTGTGACCTTAGTTCTCCTGCGGATCTCATCATTTCTGATACGATCACGCAGGGAGACTCCGAGCATAGCTCTCTCCATTGCTCTCTGAGTGACTTTGAGCCTCCTTAATCGGCATATTGTAAGCGGCCACGTTTCGGTTCCGTATGTCATCACTGGCAACACACACGCATTGAAGACTTTCGTCTTGAGACACTGCGGTAGGTGGGCCGAAAATATGCTGCGTAGCTTCCCGAACGCTGCCCAGCCGAGTTGGATTCGTCGATCGACCTCTTTCTGGAAGTTGGACTTACCAAGCTGGACTTTTTGTCCGAGGTAGATGTACTCGTTTACAACTTCCAGTGCAGAGCTTCCAACCTTTACCAGAGTGGGTACGACGTGGGAATTCGACATGATTTTTGTCTTGTCCATGTTCATTTTCAGACCCACTTGTTGGGAGACTCTACTGAGGTCGTCAAGCATTGTGCCAAGGTCTTCCAAGGTCTCAGCCATGACTACGATATCATCAGCGAATCGAAGGTGCGTCATGTACTCACCATTTATATTGATGCCAAGTCCATCCCAGTCCAGAAGTTTAAACACGTCCTCCAACAGAGTGGTGAACAGTTTCGGCGATATAACGTCATTCATTAGTAATGAATAATATATGAAAGTTAGTAGGTTTAGAGAGATATAATAATAAATCTCACAATAATTCTCACAACATCTCATACATTGACCTGATTCCGTACTAAGTAGCTTAAGCACTTGTGTTACAGATATCAGACAACAGAAGAACACAAATATATACTTAAATACATATATTACACCCAGACACTGAACAAACACAAGTGTTCATCGCACGAATGTTTGTCCAGGGTGGGGATCGAACCCACGACCTTTGGTGTAAGAGGCAGGGTCACTGCCAATTGCACCATCCGGTCAGTCAAGAAGATGTAACTAATATACTCGAGTCAAAGACTCGTGGCAGTCGCTGTCATATACTGTACCCGTGCCGCGGGAACTTGTGTTGACAATACTCGTAGTGTGAAAAAAATATGAAACAGTGTAGCGTGTTATGGTATGAATGACCATATTGATATATTAATCTAAAAATCTTTACATTATTAAATTCAAAAATTCAATTTTTGAATTTAATAATGAAAAAGCCGTCATTTTGAACTGAAAACACGAACGGCTGTGTTAAGGCGACGGGTAGGGCACACTAGCGACGCCAATCGATTTTCATTTTTAACTACTAAACCGAATCAATTTTAAACAATTTCGGGGTTGGAACCTCTAGGCAAATACTTAAACTGAAAAAAATATGATACAGTGTAGCTTGCCCCTTCATGCTCTCGACTGGATAAATGAAAAGAGGGCCATTTTTTCCACCACCGCAAATTGTTAGGTGGGGGGGGGGGGGTGAAATTGTTCAGGAAATTGTTTGGGGGGGGGGGGGGAGTTGTATTACATGCGAGCTTGCATTACTGGGGAATCTCTTTAGTATTTTTGCGTCGTAAGTGGTAAAAATGTGCATGAATAATGGCGCAGAAATTTTCTTTACAACTGCTTGTGTGTACTGTAAAAGATTGGGTGAGGGCTTTTTTTGGAAATATTTGCTACAGCATAATAAAAATGTCTCCGAACGAAATTAGGGCTTGCGGAAATAAAAGTAAAGCCTATTTAATGTCCCACTGCTGGGCAAAGGCCTTCATTATAGAAAACAAGTTAGCGCTACTATGATGGGATTATTTTGACGACCCGTTTGGAACAGTGGTAGTGAACGCCGCCTTTAGTCCAAGGGTTGCGGGTTCGATCCCCGCACAGTACAAACATTTGTGTGCATGAAATTGTCTGTTTGTATTGGTCTGGGTGTTTTCTATGTATTATAAGTATGTATAGTATGTATTTACAAAACAAAAAAGTATTATATGTATATATTTGTAATCCTACTGTTGATTCTGATATCCGTAACACAGGTGCTTGAGCTACCTATCTCGGAGTCAGATCAATGTATGTCATGTTGTGAAATATTTATTATTTTATTTTATTATTAGGCTTAATCACCACGCTTGTCTAATCAATCAGATCTATCACACTGGAGCCCAATTCTCAGGACGTGATATAGATATCGAATTGTGATCGACATGTATACAGGGTGTATGTGTGAATATTCACATTTACATCGCTGTAACCACGTGTTCTATCAACCATTATGAACAACATTTCGATGGCTTAGTTCACAATTGTACTAACTACAGATTTGTAAATTTTGCAGGAGAGCATTTTTTAGTTTTTTAAAGTTTGAAAGTGGACAGGTCGAAAGCAAAGTCATATAATATAAAACAATATGAGTCTATTCATTGCAGTGATTCTTTAATTGTAACATACCCCAATATTGTTATATTAGTACAAGCAAAATTTACAATTCTGTAGTAAGTACAATTGTGAACTAAGCCATCGATTTGTTCTATGACTTTTGGAATTACGCAATAAAAAAAATTCAACTTTTCATACAAAGACGGTCACGTGACTTGGTCATTTTTTATGGGGATTCGAAATAATTTCCGTCGAATTTCAAAAAGTCCTAGAAGAAAATTGATGCTCATATTGGTTGATAGAACCCGTGGTTAAAGGGGTGTAAATGTCCACAGATACACCCTCTATGGAATAAATGTATGATAAGCTCTCCTTCGACTTCTTTGTCGAGTGCATGAGAATGGGCCCTCTGAACTATGTGCGAAAAGGTAGACCGATATGTCTGCCAATAACATCTTACCCGCAGAATCTTCAGTTACTCCGTGACCATGGCGCTTGCAACAGCGCCGAAATATCGGATACTCAAAAATAAGGTACGACATGGTAGCAATCCCGTAAATAACTATTCTAATGTTAGTGACCATGAAAGTTTAAAACAATATATGTGCGAAAAATTAGAAATATACCTTTTTTATGTCATAGGTGGCAGACGAGTTGACGGATCACCTGATGGTAAGCGATCGAAACGTCCCAGATACCTGAGATCACGACACAGGGCGGCAAGACATAAATAAAAATAAAATAAAATTGCAATTTTTTGTTTTTGCATTTTCTACAAAAAGCTAATACTTTAGTTCCACTTTGTATATACACCAATAGATGACGCTAGGTGTCGATTACATCGCGCAGGTGTTTTGGATTACCTATAAACGTTGCTACTGTTGAATTTACCTTTTTATGAATAGTACAGACTATTGAGTTTGTTTACTCCAACCTCCACGTCGTATTCTAATAGGCGGTATCTACCCACTAGTACAACCTGTGCGGATAAAGAATGGGACCAGAAATGGCGGCGCATCTATTCACTTCTCGCTCGCACACCCACGAGTGCGAGTATAGACGCAAATAGTGTGCGAGCGAGAAGTGAATAGGTGCGCCGCCATTTCTGATCCCATTCTTTATCCGCACAGGTTGTAGTTTCCATTACCTGGGTAAAGACCTGGGTACCTTCATATTTTCATCCACTTTTAGCACCTATCCATTCGAACTCATCTTAAAATGAAAAGTTTAGTATACTCCAAATAGTTTCGACGCCAAAGCAAAGTTTACAAAGTCAAAGTTTTATTGCACTCTGTTCTAAAGTAGGTACTTACTTAGTTCGCGACGGAAAAGTTTCCGATTTAAGTATTCGCGTTCTTTCATATCTTTCACATTTCTATTTGGGTCCCTTGACAAGGAAAAATTATGAAATCCTTTTATGGTTTTATACAATTTCCCGTTTCAAAAAAGTTACCTGAAGACATTGAATTATAACAAGACTAGAAACCTAGTCTGTGCCCACAATTTGAAGCAACTCAAACGGAGCCGTACGGCTCCAAACGCCCGCACCGCTCCGCAGTCGTCAATGTCAATGCCTGTCGAACGCATCTCGTGAAAATTAATTTACTATGACGATTTGTGCTGTTAAATTTTGTCATAATGATTCGCAACAGCATAAGAAGTGTAATAACATCACTTTTCACAGAAAAGGATCCAATATTTCATAGTATTTTGTGTTTTATAAGCTAAAAATACAAACGATTCATTAAAATGCTCAGTGTTGCCTAATAATGAAAAAAAAATATTTTCCCCATTTCAACTTTAATGTAAGATTTGATTGTTCCAACTGATTAATTTAATCGGTTGCTACTGATACAGTGCGTGAAGTAGTGTCTCTACAGTTTATTGAATCATTAAACATTGCTTTGTCTTGTTTAATTTAGAATTATTCAATAAAAATCAAAGGTATTTCCCAATGGTATCAAGGTTATTTTCACACGTCATTCATGTCACAATCATCTCTAGTATGATTTCAAAAATGATTATGCAAAACTTTATTAGGTAATTCTAAAGATACATAATTATGACATGAATAAAATGGCGAACTCAAAATAAGCTTGAAAATTCACAAATCCTTTTTTTATTTTAAATGTCTTGAACATTTTTTTACTACCTTAATTTTATTATAATTACTTGCCAACTAATTTAAAAATCACAGTTAGGTAGATACTTGTAAGCTTTGTTCTAGGTACTATTAAGACCAATACAGTTACTACAATAACCATTTCCCATGTTTTAGGGAAATAGGTTGTGACTGGTAACATTAATTAGGATTTTTATGTTGATACTACGTACGTAGTAGCAACCTGAAAAACCAAATTTGTGCTTCAAATTTGAGGTGACAGCAGTATGAAAACTATCTTTCTAGTCTTGTTATAATTCTATGCCTGAAGATTTTTTTTTAGGATTTGGTTGAATTAGACAAGGTAAATATAGCGTTAACCAGTCGACGTACTAGGTATTTGCCAAAAAAAACTGTAAAAAAATTAACAATTACTATGTCGAAAAATTAAAAAAAGGCCTTGCTTTATAGACTAAGGTAAAATACTCCGGGATTGTCTTAGATATTTAAAAAAATAAATTTATACAACATTAACAAACATGTTTTCAAATCTGTTCGTCGTCGTCGTCAGCCCATTTAAGTCCCCACTGCTGGGGCACGGGCCTCCCTCAATCACATGAGGGATAATTGCCATACTCACCACGCTTGGCAGACGGGTTGGCGAGGGTTTTGATATAAATGCAGAGTTTTCCTTCTCTGGGTGCTCATGATCATGCCACCAGCTTTACCTTAGTCGCCTTTTACGACACCTCGGTAAGAGTGAGGGTGGCCTATTCTACTCTGCCGGGAACCACACGGCGGATTCTGTTAGTAGAACATTAATTCTCTTATTCCAAAACATGGTTTAAAGTAAGGAGTAGGATTAATACTGGGAACAACTGAAGAACTAGAAATTATGACAAAACTAAGTTACACGTTACTTAGTATATCAACTAAGGTAATTGAGTCTAATAAGGGTCGGGTTTTTGGAAATCGTAATAAATCAATGTTGCGAATTGTGATAATTAGTACGACATCATGATCAAACAAACTGTTTTTATGTGAAAAGAAAATGTTGCACAAAACAAGACATGAATAGCCAGTTATTTACAAAAAAAGGTTTTTGTAAAACTTGTTTATGATTCTTCTTGTAACCTAGGGCTCGAATTAAGGGCCATGCTTGAACTGCAAGATTTCAGACGTTGAGTATCAGAAAAATTACATATTTAGATAATGATAATGATAATTTATTTCACAAAAAACAGAGTACCTACATGAGATGGCATAGTAACAATAATATCCGTCTATTTAACCACTTAGTGGTATGTGAAATATTACATAAAAGGGCATGCATTTTATTTACACATACGTTGAATCAAATTTAAATTATAGGTACATTAATACAATTCATTAAATTCAAATTAAATTATAGTGTTAAATTTATCATTAAAGAAGTCATTAATTGCGTAGTAGGACTTTTAGGATAGCAACGGCTTTTAACTGAAGTGAACTTAATGGCTTTCGAAAATTTATTTAATTTAGTATTGTGGCCCTTATAAAATTTTACGAAATGTATATACGTTGTAACTTATGTATTTTCTAGCTATAAATAAAACAAATTGTAGGTTTGTGCGAATTTATATGTGTAATATTTATTTATTTATATGAATTCTACTAAAGACAATCACGAAAAGTTACTAATGAGTCATTTTTTCAATCTTAATCTTTGGACCTCATTAGGTATAACTTTTATTTAATCATAGTGTGGACCAGAAAATGGTAGGTATTTATTAAATTTGAAACCTACTGGACTAGCTATTTCTTTTTAAACAAGTATTCTTACTTTAAAACATTATGCCTGCCATAAGAGCCGGCCCTTATTTCTAGACAACAACCTGGACCTTCTTGGGCAATCATATGTGTCCAGAGAAAACTAAACCAAATTCAGATAAAAAAAAACAATACTTCTTAGTAGATTACCACGTCAATGCACGTTCTGAAAGTATTTTAACATTACTATTGCAGAATTATTACATAGCACCCGCTATTATTTAGAAACAACGCAAAATTAATCAGATTTTTTTATTCGTTCAGTTACGTTGACTGCACCTGAGGTTTCACACAGAGCCAACTACAAAATAGCCAGCGAGGAGGCAATGAACGTCGGTGCGCTTTTATGATTGGTTACTGGGAAGGTGCCGCGCATAATCCGTTTTGGTTTAAGTATGAAGGGCGGGAAGTTTGAAACGATGAACCTTATTTGAAATCGGCCCTTTTTAGGCGCACTTACCTTATAATACTCAAAACCAAAACTAAGACCACCCGGACCTCTAGTTTAAAATGAGTACTAAAATAATAACCTCAAAATATTAAGCTTGTCCCTTAATTTAATATTAACATTTAAATATTATGTCAAAAGGAAATAAACGCCGTATACGTAAAAGATCCTGACTAAGCAAAAAGTCCATTCTAAGTGGCACGATACTAACAAAAAAAAAATTCGAAAGTCCAATACTGAATTCTATATTCACAGACACTTCGCAATTGGCAATTTTTATTAAATATTGCATTCATTGCAGTCTTGAGGGGCGGCAATCTGCTCCGAGTTTCATCTGAAATTGTACTATATCGAGACCCTCTCCGATGAGCACTTATTGCTGAAACACTCGATAGCTCGCGAAAGTTTCGCAATATTGCCATCGAACTGATGTGTTTTTAGTTTGAAAAGTTAATAACTTGAGACTCCACTGGTGTCGCGGGTGTTCATTTGCGACGGCAGTCGCTTACCATCATTTGTCTGTTCGTCTGCCACCTATGACATAAAAAAAAAGCTTTTTACCATTTTGTACTCTGTACTTATCACCTAAAAGTATACACAGAGAACAGATCAACTCCCCTGTTTTCTCGTGGTCCCAGGATTATGTCCTGGGACCACAATGGAGAACTGTTTCTCGTAGTCCTATTACTATTCTCATAGGTTGAACTGATTCCGTACTAAGTAGCTTAAGCACTTGTGTTACAGATATCAGACAACAGAGGAACACAAATATATACTTTAATACATATATTACACCCAGACACTGAACAAATACAAGTGTTCATCGCACGAATGTTTGTCCAGGGTGGGGATCGAACCCACGACCTTTGGCGTATGAGATAGGGTCACTACCAATTGCGCCATCGGGTCAGTCAGTCCTATTACTATATTCAGAAATATATTATATCCTCCTGTATATACATATTCTTAAACTTTTTCAGTTTTCAGTTGATTCACCTATAATTTAAGTAGGTAGGAAGAAATAAAGAGTCTGCGCCACGAAAAAAGTCCCGCGTGGTCGGTTTTTTAATGTAACAGATGACAAACGAGCAGACGGATCACCTGATGGCAAAATGCACTATCTATGCAATATATGCCGCTGCGTATGGAGCACAACACCATGGAGTTACAAGTACGCCGCCAACTTTTGAATTCCCTTCCTCCCGGATTGGGCATCTCCGGTACCCTTAGTCACTCCGAGAAACATAGATAGATAGATACAACACAAGCTGACTCACATAAATACGTATGAATCAGTGGTAGTGAATGCTAGTGCAAGGGTTGCGGGTTCGATCCCCGCTCAGTACAAACATTTGTGTACTTAATTATGTCTATTTTTTTTATATATATGAGAGGTGGCCAACGAGCAGACGGATCACCTGATGGTAAGCAATTCCGCCGCCCATGGACACCCGCACCACCAGTGGAGTCACAAGTGCGCTGCCAACCTTTTCCCCATCCCCCCCATTGGGCCTCCGGTAACCTCACTCACGCAGCGAAACACAGCGCATGCACTGCTTCACGCCGGTTTTCTGTGAGGACGTGGTATTACTCCGGTCGAGCCGGCCCATGCATGCCGAAGCGTGGCTCTCCCACTGTTAATAACATTACAAATTTTGCAATATTTGCCATTCCGCTGTTGGTTCTGATATCCGTAACACAGGTGCTTAACTTAAATCTCGGAGTCAGATCAATGTATGTGATGTTGTAAAATGTTTATAATTTATTGAAATATAAAAAAAAGGAAAATTAAAACTAAGGTACGATTAACCCAAAGGCATTTAGCAGTAAAACAATCAAAATAATAATTTATAAAAATAAATTCCAACAAACATTACAAGTAGGTATGCAAAAGGTTGGAGCCGTAAAGTCCTTGAGTGGAGACCGCGACTCGGTAAGCGTAGTGTAGGACGCCCTGCGACAAGATGGGATGATGACATTCGAAGGCTGGCTGGTGTGGGCTGGATGAGAGTGGCCGAAAATCGGGAGCAGTGGCGTGCATTAGGGGAGACCTATGTCCAGCAGTGGACGAGTGTGGGTTGCTGATGATGATGATGATGATGATGATGATGCAAAAGGTAGCATATAAAGGTCCTCTAGGACCAACCTAAAGTTCCTCCCAACAGCTCACACACCCTCGACGCCACCAGATGTCAAATAAGAATTTTACTTTGTACAACATGTGCGGATAAAGAATGGGATTAGAAATGGCGGCGCATCTATTCACACTATTTGCGTCTATACTCGCACTCGTGGGGTGCGAGTATAGACGCAAATAGTGTGCGAGCGAGAAGTGAAATGATGCGCCGCCATTTCTCATCCCATTCTTTATCCGCACAGGTTGTAAAAGGTAAAGTTGTAAGTACACTGTAATATTAAAATTCTAATAATATCCACCAACCGATTACGCCTACGGCGGCCAATCTCTACGATCAGCCACGTACGCAGGATATATTATAGTGCTTAAGTGTGTGCGCAAACACGAGTGCACTCTCTTTCTCTTACCCTCATTTTCCGATGGGACACTACTGTGACAAGACCGGAGAGGGATAGGGCGCAGGATCAACAGATTAACGTGCTTTCCGAGGCACGGGGGTACAAGACCGCCAACTTCCAGACTCCGGGCTGCCACTAAGAATTTCTAACCGAAAACTTAGGTACAATTTTTTGGCCTATATATTACCACTATAATATAGTGCTCAATTGTGTGCGAAAACACCAGTGCTCTCTCTATTCCCTTAGCCTCATTAACGCTTAAGGTGACGGGTAGGGCACACTAGTGACAAACGATTTTAATTTTTAGCTACTAAACCGGATCTAATTTAAACAATTTCGGGGTTACAACCTCTCGGCAAACACTTATACAATTTATTAAATAACCATGCACAAATGTTATAAGTGTTTGCCGAGAGGTTGTAACCTCGAAATTGTTTAAAAATTAAAATCGATTTTCACTAGTGTGCCCTACCCGTCACCTTAATTGTTAATGAGGGTAAGGGAATAGAGAGAGCACTGGTGTTTGCGCACACACTTGAGCACTATATTATAGTGGTAATATATAGTATAATAACGTGCTTTCCGAGGCACTGGGTAGAAGACCGCCAACTTCCAGACTCCAGGCTGTCACTTAGAATTTCTTACCGAAAACTTAGGTACAAATTTTTGGCCCGACCCGGGGATCCAACTCGGGACCTCTTGCGCAGCCGTCGCTTTATAGTGCGACCCACTAACCACTAGGTACGCCAAGCAGTCATCACAGAAAATCTAAATGGTCTGATCATGTGTGGCACAGAAATGCGAAAGGGCAATAGCTCAGCGATGTTTCGCTAATGCACTGCACAGGCTCTGCTGTAGTTTTCTCTCAGGTCGTAGTATTTACCCCGTCGAGCCGGCCCATTCATGCCGAAGCGTGGCTTTCCCACTGTTTTACTTTATTTAACGAAGTAGGCAGGTAGTTTAATAAAGATTCGCTTATTCCAAAATTCCTAAGTAATACGCTGATCTGTGAGATATTTCTGCCATGCGGGCTTGAGTTGGAGTTCGGATCCCTGTTTGTCTTCCCTTCAAACCCGGGGCATTGTATTGACTTTATATTTTTTGATGAGTTCATACTTTCGTAAGTAAGATTTCGAATTTCAAGTATGAAGTGTGATGAAATGATTTGCGTGTAAATTGAGTTATTTTTGGTGTTTATTAAAAAATATTTTATAGAAATTATATTTAGAAAAAAAGGTCTAACTTTGTCAGCCTATATACTGTCACACTGCAGGGCAAAGGCCTTCATCATAAAATTCAAGTCATCGCTACTATGATAGTCATCATCATCATCATCAGCCCATTTAAGTCCCCACTGCTGGGGCACGGGCCTCCCTCAATCACATGAGGGGTAATTGCCATACTCACCACGCTTGGCAGACGGGTTGGCGAGGGTTTAGATATAAATGCAGAGTTTTCCTTCTCTGGGTGCTGGCCGTGTGGTCCTCGGCAGAATAGAATAGGCCACCCTCACTCTTACCGAGGTGTCGTAAAAGGCGACTAAGGTAAAGCTGCTGGCATGATCATCAGCACCCAGAGAAGGAAAACTCTACTATGATAGGATTAGGCTTAATTATCACGCTTGCCTAATGCGGATTGGTGATCACAAACCCGAGCTATGTTTCGAAAACTCGAACTCGAAAAATACAACATTAGTCGACCCGTTTGGAACAGTGGTAATGAACGCTGCCTTTGCTCCAAGGGTTGCGTTTTCGATCCCCACACAGTACAAACATTTGTGTGCATAAACATGTCTGTTTGTATTATTGGTCTGGGTGTTTCCTATGTATTTACAAAAGAAAAGTATTATATGTATATATTTGTAATCCCACTCTTGATTCTGAAATCCGTAACACAGGTGCTTGAGCTACCTGTCGGAGTCAGATCAATGTATGTGATGTTGTGAAATATATATTTGTTAGTTTATCGACCCGGGAATCGAACCCAGGCCCCGAGATCATGGCCCGGAACTTAAACCATCAGACTAACAGGACGTTAAGAAAATATAAGTATAATAAAACCTAAATCTGATTTAAATGTGTCCAAACGCGATGTTTTAATGTGAATGTCGGACACGTTTGGTTTATATCAATTTTAATTTGATATTCTAATGAAATAATATATTTATTCGTTAAAATCATTGCTACAAAAAGATATTAACATAGTATTGTGTTTCACTACTATTGACCTGGTAGGTATACGAATATTTGCAACAAAATATGTATTATAATGGACATTCACAATATCGTTATGACTCTCCGTAACAACCTTATTCGCAGGACAAATACAATCGTGGCCACGCTTCGGCATGAATGGGCCGGCTCGACCGGAGTGATACCACGGCCTCACAGAATACCGGCGTGAAGCAGCACTGTGCTGTGTTTCGCTGAGTGAGTGAGGGTTCCGGAGGCCAAATCCGTGGGAAGGGAGGGTTTAAAGGTTGTTAGCGTACTTGTGACTCCACTGGTGTCGCGGGTGTCCATGGGCGGCGGTAATCGCTTACCATCCGGTGATCCGTCTGTTCGTTCGCCACATGTGACATAAAAAAAATAGAAGCGCGGACGAAGCGCGGGCGAGGTGCGGGCGAGGCACGGTCGAACACAGTGGCATTGAATTGGTTTTAAGCAGTAAGGAGGCTGGTTAAAAAGTATATTACTCGATATTTTGACATTACTGACAGACAGGGGTTTGATTGGAAGTGCCGACTCTTATGACGTAGTGATTATATTCCCTTTGGTGTACCACTTGTGTGTTTGGCGTGCCACTGCGTGTGCGGCGTGGGCGATGAAGCGCCGGAGCACCGGCTCCCGCGCCTCGCCAGCACCCCGCCTCCTCAGTATGTCTTAGGCGCAGGACACATACAAGAGGCGGGCGTGGCGTGGGTGCGTCACCGGTGTCCGAAAGGCGAGGCACGGTCGAACACTTGAAGATTGTTCTCTATTTCGACGACCCGTTTGGAACAGTGGTAGTGAACGCTGCCTTTGGTCCGAGGCTTGCGGGTTCAATCCCCGCACAGTACAAACATTTGTGTGCATGAACATGTCTGTTTGTATTATCTGGGTGTTTCCTATGTATTATAAGTATGTATTTACAAAAGAAAAGTATTTAATGTATATATTTGTAATCCCACTGTTGATTCTGATATCCGTATTACTGGCACCTGAGCTACCTATCACGGAGTCAGATCAATGTATGTGATGTTCTGAAATATTTATTTATTTATTAAAAGCTTATAGGTATCAAAATATAAAAAAATATCAGTAGTTTCTATATTAAGGGGACGGGTAGGGCACACTAGCGACACCAATCGATTTTAATTTTTAGCTACTAAACCGGATCTATTTTAAACAATTTCGGGGTTACAATCTCTCAACAATGCTAGGAAATGGCAATGCAAGGAAAGGGCTATGCTCGGAGTATCTCTGAAGGACCGCATCAGAAATGATGTAATCCGACAGAGAACCAGAGTCACCGACATAGTCCACCGAATTAGCAAACTGAAGTGGCAGTGGGCTGGTCATATTATCCGCAGAACTGACAGCCGTTGGAGCCGTAAAGTCCTTGAGTGGAGACCGCGACTCGGTAAGCGTAGTGTAGGACGCCCTGCGACAAGATGATGACATTCCAAGGCTGGCTGGTGTGGGCTGGATGAGAGTGGCCGAAAATCGGGAGCAGTGGCGTGCATTAGGGGAGACCTATGTCCAGCAGTGGACGAGTGTGGGTTGCTGATGATGATGATGATGATGAATCTCTCAACAAACACACTATTTATTAAATAACCATGCACAAATGTTGGGTCCGTTTTTGTACGTGAAAAATTGATTCACGGCAAAAGTGGCCGCTTTAGGCGTGAATCAATTTTTCGCGTACGCGTTGGACCCAACATTTGTGCATGGTTATTTAATAAATAGTGTAAAGTATTTGTTGAGAGATTTTAACCCCGAAATTGTTTAAAATAGATCCGGTTTAGTAGCTGAAAATAAAATCGCTAGTGTGCCCTACCCGTCACCTCATTGAGGTAAATTACCTCAATGCGTCACCTTAAAAAGCACTCTGTGCTGCTAACTGCGTGTGCGGCGCGGGCGTGGAAGCGGCGGTTCGCCGGCACCCGCGCCTCGCCAGCACCCCGCCTCCTCAGAATGTGTTACGTCACGTCTCACCGCTTCTAAACATTTTATATGAGATATCATTGAAATGGCGACACGCCCGCGCCCGATGCTTTTTGTATTTGTCCCGCGCCTAAGTTTCTTTGATCCACATCCATGAATCGTTTATAGTTTCCTGTCCCCTTATTACAAATCTCGAACTAAGGATAGTCATCATCGTCATCGTCAGCCCATTTAAGTCCCCACTGCTGGGGCACGGGCCTCCCTCAATCAAATGTGGGGTAATTGCCATACTCACTGCACTTGGCAGACGGGTAGGCGAGGATTTTGATATAAATGCAGAGTTTTCCTTCTCTGGGTGCTGATGATCATGCCAGCAGCTTTACCTTAGTCGCCTTTTACGACACCTCGGTAAGAGTGAGGGTGGCCTATTCTACTCTGCCGGGCTGCCGGGGACTACACGGCGATACCACCACACGGCTAAGGATAGTCCTAGAACAAAACTCTTGGCAGACCGTTTTAACATTGCGTGTTGGAACGGGATGACATGAATTTTAGTACGGTAATAACTTTAATCGTGATTTGTAATAAGGTAGTTGATATTTATAGCCATTTATCGACTGCATCAATGGAATCATTAGAGTCTAGACTAGTAGACTATAATAATAATAATATGTATGTAAAAACGGAAACGTGATGTTGGGGCTTGGGGCAAATGAAATCGGATAAATACAGCAACACGGGTTTTATTCTTCTTTCACAATCTTAGATACGAAGCCTTATTAATCTTCTTATTTTAATTAATTGGAACTCTTCTCGCGCGCGTCTTTCGTCTTACTTCTCCATCCTTTTTCTCTCTCTTTCACACCCATCATTCCCTCTCACTTACTCGTCTGCGTTCCTTTCCATTCATTAATATTCACATACTCCTCATCTCACATACAGCAATCCTACATGTATATTTAATATAAAATTTAAATTAATACAGATATTATTATTATTATTATTATTTTACATTTTTAAAATGAATTGTACATAGGTATTATTAATATTTTAGTTTAGGATTTAGAAATGTCAATAAGTAGAAGTTAAATTAAACTGCATACATTCATAGGATTTCGTCAAAATTTATCATTAAAATAAGCATTTGTCAATAAGAATTTGTTAAAATTTTATTTTTATTTTTTTTGTTTCACCTTTATTAACTACAACGGTATTTTAAATAAAGCATTCTTTTTTTTCATTATTTTTTCGAAAATTTAGAATGATTTTTTTTGTTTCTAACGTCAAAACTGCTCTATAACACCGCGTTAGCTAACAAATATTTATTGAACGTGTATGAATAAAGCCCTTAGAATTTTTCTTTTCGTTACTGATGCGGTTTATTCAAAAGCAATAAAGCGGGATATCCTCTATTCGGGACTCCATACGATTGAGTTTCAATAAAGAACAAGATTTATTGCACCCCTTCACACTTACGGGCAAAGGAATTTGCACATTCTGCCTTTATCAAGTCCCATTGTGAAACTGTATCGCGTTGCATCCGCGTCCATGCATGGCTTGAAGAGAAACTCTGTTTCAGAAGATTTATTGGAAATAGTTTTTATTTGAAAAAATACCAAATAATATTTCCATAAATAACAGTTTTTTTGCAAAGTCAGACGCTGATTTCTTTCAGAATCTAAAGTTTAGTTTACTAATTAACTAACGAATAGACAAGTCAGTTTGTCGAGTAGCTGCACTGCAGTGACTTTTATGTGATAGATGGCATGGATGTAATGTAATTCAATCTAAAATGAGGTGAAAGTAAAAAAAATTAAGAGCTGTGCAAATCTCTTTAAGGTGACGGGTAGGGCACACTCGATTTTAATTTTTAGCTACTAAACCGGATCTATTTTAAACAATTTCGAGGTTACAACTTCTAGGCAAACACTTATACTACTTACTAAACTACTTAAAACCATGCACAAATGCGGACCCAACATTTGTACGCGAAAAATTGATTCATTTTAAGTGGCCGCTTTTGGCGGTAATCAATTTTTCGCGTACAAAAACGGACACAAAATTTGTGAATGGTTATTTAATAAATAGTGTAAATGTTTGCCCAGAGGTTGTAACCCCGAAATTATTTTAAATAGATCCGGTTTGGTAGCTAACAATTAAAAAAGAATGGTGTCGCTAGTTAGGGCTACCCGTCGCCTTAACTTAATTATAGTGCCCGGGTAATAAAAGTATTTTTAAAAATACATTCTTATTTTCAACCACAGACTATGAATCTAATATAGCATATCCTGTAATACCTAGTATTAAGTTTTCTTACTATACTTTGAGTGCAATAAAAGTATATTCATTCATTCTAAGCCAAACGTGCGAATAATGGTGGGCATAAACTTTCTTAAAAATATTCAGATTGTTATTTATGAAAACAAGATTTAAAATATCTAGATATTAAATATTCCATTAAGATAGAATGAAGCCCCTGAGATTTGAATATGAAATATTTTTCTAATAATACTTATGAACCAAAATGTCTGGACCTGTGAATTAAGCAATATTGTACTGAAAGGTAGGTCCACATAAATCAGACTTTAGTGTAATCTCATTTCAATTTAAATATAATTACATTACGGACTTCTACTGATAAGAGGTAGGTACAGAGAGCCCCACATCAGCTTTCTACAACTGGAGAATGTTAACAGGTACACAAAATCGCCATCGGGCATACATATTAATGTCAGATTGTATAATCCGCCGTATTTATATTACGTCTAGCTATTCTCGGCCGTTCAACGATAAGCCCGATTGTCATTCTTCAATAAGGCGGCTCACGTTTAGCCGCTTCGTACTACCATGGACTAATTCGTCCATGGTACTACTTACTAGATCTGATACCCGAGTAGCAGAACACAAGAACCATTAAACACAACAATTAAAAGGAACAATTAAATAACTATCGACAAAGGAAAAGAAAGATTTTTCATAAACACCGACATATTGGATACGGTTTCTTTGTTTAATTCACTGATAACTTCACAATTTAGCAATACATTTTCTGTATAAAAACGCCTTTCTTGTTTTTATATCAAGCAGCGCCACAAATGTTAAGAATCAGAACTAAAAACTGTCAAAGTGGCGGCTAATCTCTCGCTTAATTACATTATGGCTGGCAGAATAACGTATGACGCTGAATACATTCCGGCCGTATATTATTCAGCCGCATTCAATCCGACTAATTGTTAAACCACGGCATTTCAAAACGGCCCTGTTTTTATAACAGCTAGCCGTAATGTAATACGGTGGATTATACAATCCGACTGCGACATATACAAGTACATTAGTTTTTGTTTCATCAAAAAAATGTTCGCCCGAATCAAGCCGTCTTAGCACATCTCCCTTATACGTTTAATCTGTGGTTGAGTACCATAAAGGTATTAATATATGAGAGGTTTTGGAAGTAGGTAAACTTTGACATCTTCGTGTGTGTTTAAGGCAAAGGAAATGTTATGTTAAGGACCCAAGACATGAAGGGCAACCTGAATTACTTGGAGAATTCGCAAGTACCTTGGAAAAACCCTTTTGAGGTTGCTAGCGCCGGTTTCCAATATTTTTTAGTGCGAAACTAGAATCGTAACATGAGGGCATACAAAGAAACTAATTTCGCCATCGAATTTTTATTCCCACCGTTTTCACATGTGTTGTGTGTATCTTTTGTTTTTATTTTATGTCATAGGTGGCAGACGAGCAGACGGATCACCTGATGGTAAGCGATTGCCGCCGCTCAAGGACACCCCTAACACCAGTGGAGTCACAAGTGCGCTGCCTGCCTTTAAACCTCCCCCCCGGATTAGGTCCCCGGTACCCTCACTCACGCAGCGAAACACAGCACAGTGTTGCTTCACGCCGATTTTCTGCGAGGCCGGTCATCGTCGGTATCACTTCGGTCGACCCGGCCCGTTCATGCCGAAGCGTGGCTCTCCCACGGTCAAAATGTTTGAATGTGACAGGCATATTCTCATTAGTTACGGTTTTGTAGTAGGCTTTCTGATGGTAAAGTGATCGGCCATTGACAAGCCATTCAGCGTAGGTATTTGTTGAAGCGCCAACGAAGGTTTAGAGTTCGATTTTGGCGCCAACACAAATGTTTGTTAATAAAACCGATGTTTGTATTGGGTCTGGGTGTACCTGGCTGGGTGTAATTGGTGTACGTTGTTTCTGGTATGTATAAAAGAAAATTTTAGTCTCTTAGTCCTAGTGCCAGGTCAATGTATTTAGACTCCCCTTTTCAATTTACATTACCTTTTTAGTTTAAAGGTCGTCAGCGCATTATTGACTCCTCTGGTGTTGCAGGTGTCCATGGGTGGCGGAAATCGCTTATCATCAGATAATCCGTTTACTCGTCTGCCTCCTATCTCATAAAAAACAAACATATTTATCACCTCTGACATTAAATCACAAAATAATAATAATAATCATCATCATCACCATCATCAGCCTGTCGCAGTCCACTGCTGGATATATGGCATAGGCCTTCTTCGCCACTCCGATCGATCTCAGGCTACTCGCATCAAACGCGTGCCGGTCATCTTGGGCAATCCGCGTCCATGTTATGTCCATGGGCGGCGGCAATCGCTTAATATCCGGTGATCCTGTCTGTTCGTCTGCCACCTATCACATAAAAAAAAACCGGACACCATCAGGCAAAGGGCGTCCTCCACTATGTCTAGTGTGTTTCATAACAATTTTCCGAATAATGGGGCTAGTGATCCCAAGACCCCTGCCCCTGAGAAAGGGCTAAAGGTATGTGTTGACTTAGGGAAGACACGCTTCGGGCGTGCCCGGGCACTGTGCGACTGGATCCCCCATAATCCGGATTTTGCTAGCTTTGACCGGATTTCTAACATAATCTGTGCCGCAGAGATATAAAGTACTCGGACCGCACCAATTTTCAACGCACCAATTTCCGACGACCCGATTTTTAGTGCACCTAATTTGCACTAATTTTAGGCGCACCAATTATAGGAGCACTAAGTTTAAACGCATTTTTTAAAATTTATGTTCTACAAATGTTTTTACAGATCCTTGAACATCAATGCAAAGTATTGAAATTAAGAAAATCATCATCAGCCCATTTAAGCCCCCACTGCTGGGGCACAGGTCTCCCTCAATCACATGAGGGGTAATTGCCATACTCACCACGCTTGGCAGACGGGTTGGCGAGGGTTTTGATATAAATGCAGAGTTTTCCTTCTCTGGGTGCTGATGATCATGCCAGCAGCTTTACCTTAGTCGCCTTTTACGACACCTCGGTAAGAGTGAGGGTGGCCTATTCTATTCTGCCGGGGACCACACGGCCACTATTCTACTCTGCCGGGGACCACACGGCCAATTAAGAAAATATTTTACAATAATTTTGAACGATCAAATGTGACTAATGTATAAAATTCCTGACGAATATAAATTAGGTCCAATGAATTTAATGATAAAGAAGCTGAAAAAGAGGTTAATAACTCTTTGCGCCTATAGCTGTCTTATAATAGGTATCGTGACTGACCAGATGGCGCAATTGGTAGTGACCCTGCCTCTTACGCCAAAGGTCGTGAGTTCGATCCCCACCCTGGACAAACATTCGTGCGATGAACACTTGTGTTTGTTCAGTGTCTGGGTGTAATATATGTATTTAAGTATATATTTGTGTTCCTCTGTTGCCTGATATCTGTAACACAAGTGCTTAAGCTACTTAGTACGGAATCAGAACAACGTATGAGATGTTCTTAGAATTATTATTATAATTATTATTAATTATTATAATTATAATCAACTGGCCCTATAGCGTATTTAGTAGTAACCTTGCCTCATCTTTAAAAGGTTGTGGGTTCGATCTCCATCCTGAATAAGCATTCGTATGTTTTTTTTTATTATTTTAATAGGTTATAAACCGTAAACCGAAATTTACCTTCCATATATCTTACTAGCTGCTACGGAACTCTTCCTGGGCGAGTCCGACTCGCACTTGGCCGATTTTTTTCGCTTATTGTTGATCTAACATGCTAAATAGTCTTTATTCATAAGAAAGTTGTAAACGATAAAAAAGAGTTAAAGTTCTTTGAAACAAATGCAGCAACTAAAATTATTTCCAACTTAAAATGTTCATAAAATTAAACTAAAAGTTGCTTACTTCCAACAGCGGGAAGCCATGTTAAATATGGATCAAAATATTTTTGCATTTCATCAAGACTTCCTCGACCCATATTATAATGTTTCTACTTAATCTTCTTACTGTTTGAAGCGCTCCACGTTCTATTTTTTGAAACATAGCTCGGGTTTGTGATCACCAATCCGTATTAGGCAAGTGTTGAGATTAAGCATAATCCCTTCATAGTAGCGATGACTTCATTTCTATGATCAGGGGCGGCTGTAGCCCAAGAAGCGCCCTGGCGCAATCAATCCTGGCGCCCTCTTGTTTCAAAATGCGCGAACCAAATACTTACAACATATTCGACATACACACACAAAACAACACACATATACGCACACACAAGCACACACACACACACACACACACACACACACACAGCGCGCACACACACACACACACACACACACACACACACACACACACACACATACACACACACAAGCACATACACACACACAAGCACATACACACACACAAGCACATACACACACACACACACACACACACACAAGCACATACACACACACACACACACATACATTTTATTTGTCTATGCATGCTCAGCAGAAATGCTAGAATTCATTTAATTTATGTTTAAGTAAGATCTAAGGAGCTCTGTATTTATTTGGAAATTAGTATCCCTAGATACAAGCTTAGCTTAGTTTGGGTACCCCTGGAAACTATGTTGAATATGTACTTTTGTCACTTTTATTTATTTTGTATGTTTAGTATAATTTGAGCAATAATAAATTCATTTTCATTTCATTTTTTCATACCTATGCGCAGTCGCTTCATTGTTATTATCAGACATTCCGAATCCTATATCACAGTCTAAGCGTACCCCGGGCTTTGAAGCGAAAGCATTGGACGCAACTGAGAATCACACGCTAAGATCAGATCAGGAGAACGATCAGTACTCGCGCCCGCTTCTTGGGGAGCGTTACAGTGGAGGCTTTATGTGTAGCGAGGGGCTCTTGGCGCCCTCTAACTTCCGGCGCCCGGGTGCACCCATACCTATAGATAAAGATGCCCCTGTTTATGATGGAGGGATCCCTCTAGTGGGACAGTATACTTTACTAAAAGAAAACAGTCAACTTGGTAAAAACATCCCCAACAGAGGTACCAAACGTAATTGAAATCTGATAAATAAAATTGTATACCCTCTTCTCCCCCAAAAAAGCATATCTAAGGTGTTGCCAATTTAATAAAAACTGATAATAATCGTTGCTTACCAAAACATTTTCGAGCAAAGTAATTTTCGGGAGGAATTTATTCAGGACGACATTTTGCTAGTGATGTGTCGGTTTATTAAGTCAAGTTGGTTTTAACTCAAATGAGTTTTTTTAATCCCGGACGAAAAATGAGATAACGAAAAATTCTCAATTTTATACATGCGACTGTTGCATAGATATGGAACAGATGCGCAATAATGTTATGGTAGTCGCTGAAAACCAGCGTCGGGGTTGGTCTCTTGGATCAGCACCGACTAATGCTGAGCGGCCGCCTCTTTGGCGCATACAGGGATAATGTTGTCCTACTTTTTGTTAATGATTTATGTCTAAGTTATGTTTCTAATTAAGTTTCCTTGTTTTGTATTGTGCCAAATAAAGTTTTCATTCATTCATTCATTCATTCAGATTTAAATAAATTCCAGTGACCTACTTGAATTTTGACTCAAAAGAACTCTGTATTTATCCAGCGTTAACTGCACCATCTCTACAATATTCTGCAAAGATGGCAGTCAACGATATTAAAAAATATTATTAAAAACGGACTCGCGGTCCTTTCTCCATTTGACAAAGTATTGGGATTTTAATCTTTTTAATTTGATCGGCCATCATTAATTGATTAAAGGAGATCCTCGGAATTTTATATATTTTTGGTCCAAATACGAAAGTGCGGGGCAAAATTCTCGCTTTTGCAGTGCGTCTGGAATGTTTGCGCAAGCTGGAATAGAATGTTTTCAAATTCTCATGAGAAAGAAAGTGGCGTCACTGATAAGTCGAGTGCGGGGAAGTGACAACGGCATCCTGAGGGTAGCGGCAGATGATCCGCATGCACCTATGGTAAATAAAGTACATTGTGCGAAGGATGATCCGAAATCGCAACCGACACCTTTTCCAAGTCAAGTTCACAGTGAATGCCCCCAAGGATGTACCTTGGGGGCATTCTACAATAAGGAAAGAAATGTACTTTTTTTTACTAACCGTTCTCATAAGTTTTATATTTTTCATTTTCACTAACTCATGGGCCTGTTGCCCGAAATAAAGAAATTTGAATTGAATTGAAAAACAAACTTTTGCTGTATTTTGTTAGGACTTGTCCCCCTGCCCACTTATTACAAAAAAATGCTCTGATACCGCTTTTAATCCTAAACTAGCAAGTTTATGATTATTACGGAATAATGTTAGTTCTTAAATTTTTATTACAAATCCTCGACTAACCATAGACAACTTAGTACCGCAGGATAGTGTCAAAATTGATCGAATCATTCAATCATTCGTTCAGTGTCATTTTATTTTACATTACATAATTTTGTTGTCTGAAATAAAAATTGTAAAGAACTGTTTTTAAGCAACAATAAATTCATATATTGACCTAAGTAAGGTTTCAAGCAATATTCATAGGCATTGCTTATATTTTTGGGATTAAATCCCAAAATAAATAAATTACTTTCTCACAAACAACTTCAGCGTAAAACGGAATGAACTGTCACAGAGATAAGTTGTCATGGTTACTGAATCGAAATTTTGAGGTTATTATTTTAGTACTTACTCATTTTAAACTAGGGGTCCGGGTGGTTTAACTTAAGTATTATAGTTGATATACTAAATAACGTTAAACTTAGTTTTCATAGTATTAATCACACTACTTATTTTAAACCACGTTTTGGAATAAGAGGGCTGATGTTCAGATGTCAAGATTTGGCATAACGAAAACAAATGTTTTTGTTACTTAGTAAAAATGTTGAATTTTGAACTCAAATAATAAAAGGCCTACATCACTGGATACATAGTTGAAAATACTCAGTGGGAAAAGTCCTACCGAAATTATTTCACAGCATCACATACATTGATCTGACTCCAAGATAGTTTAAGCACGGTAAGCGTTACCGCAGCCTATGGACGTTTGCAACTCCAGAGGACCTGCATACGCACTGTCGTCCCCTTACAAACCTTAACACTCCTTTTCGAAGAACTCATGCTGTATTCCCCCGGGAAAACCTCTGATGGCAGCACATGCTACAGCCAGAGCGTTCGCGGGAGGAAATTCATCTGGAACCGTAATGTGCGAGACCATTTATGTTCCAATGTGTGAGGATGGCGCTCTGACGAGGGCTATATCAGAACCAATCTTGTTAATAATGAGTTCTTATAAACCGACAATCTTTCTTACCCACACATTTAGGACTGTGTGAAAATGAAAATTTTGTCACCTGTTACGAATGAAAAAAGGGAAAATTTCGCGAATGCAAATGAAAGCTTAAGTTTGGCTCAGACAGCATTACTGAGGATTAGCAGGCTTCATTACCAGAGGGTAGATAAAGACGAGACTCACTTTCAACATAAATTGGAAACCCTTATAACCATTCAATTAAAAAAACGCGAGATTGAACGCGGCATTCTAAAAATGTTTGTATCATACTTAAGTACCCATGTATGTCATGAGTGCTGAAATTGTACAATTAAGTTTCTGTAATGCCTAGTTTTTTTAAGTTGTGTTTTTTTGTGCAATAAAGTATATCTATCTATCTATCTATGTGTGTATGTTGATATTTTTGTAATCACTTTGACCATTCTACCACCTACTGTCTGTAAATCTTAATTTTTATTTCTAATTACAATAAATGAAAATAATAAAATAATAAAATAATAAATAAATTTAAACACCACATCCTGGATATGAGTCTCATGCTCATCTTCGCTCACGCTCATCATGATCCGAACGATTTCCGAAACCTGTAGGCTTCCAGATTGAAATTTAATCGATGACTAAAATTGTCGATAGTCTATCGATAGACTATCGATAGTGGACTATCGATAAGCAACACTAGGCCAGATCAACCTCTTATATATTGTTTATGTTTCTTATGTCTTAGTTAGTGTCTGTGAACCTATGGGATTACATCACTGTTTTGCTATTCGGTGGCTTTTACTGGCACCCCTCACCGGCGTTTAATATACAGTCCAATCGTCACATGAATAAAAAACTATAAAATTAAACATCGGGCTCAGGGTCTCGAAGGTTAGAAGTCAGTAACTTCATTGTAATTACCACCTTCTCCAAATACACAGTGTACGACTTAAAGCTTCAGCAAAATCAAAATCGGTTCATCCGTTCAGGAGCTACGATGCCACGCACAGACACACACACACAGATACGTCAAAGTTATAACACCCCGTCGATTTCTCGTCGGGGGTTAAAAACAAAGGAGACAGACAAACCTGCAAGCTTTCAAGAAAAGAACATACTCCATTTTCACTGGCATCACCACGTCACCGCGTGTGAATGAAAGGGGAACTCCAATTTGGTCGTAATGCCCGTTTCGCGCTAAGGCCCCAGATCCCAGTACTAAAATATACATATTTCGCTCGCCCCAACAGATGTCCGCTGGGTTTTTTCATCAGCGGGTTAATTTGAAGACTCGATGTAATACTTCGCTCGGGATGCGTCATAAAACCTTTTTAGTCGTGTCAAATGAAAAATTAAAATGGGATTTTAAAAATTACACTAAGCTGGCACTGTTTGCGGAATGGAAGGAAAAAGCAGTGTCGTTTTTGAAAACAGGCTTAGTAAGTAATAGTTGAATTCGCGCATTGATGGTCCCGTACGTACAAACATTGTATTTTAGGCCCCATTTAAGTAATGACTGCCTCGGTAGTGTAGTGGGTAGTGTGTCGCACTTTAAAGCGACGGCTGCGCAAGAGGTCCCGGGTTCGATCTCCGGGTCGGGTCAAAAATGTTTACCTAAGCTTTCGGTAAGAAATTCTTATTTAAACTGGCGGTCTAGCACGTAAAGCCGTTGGTCCTGCGCCCAATCCCTCTCCGGTCGTGTCTCCTGGTGTCCTATTGGATTATGAGGGTAAGGGAATAGAGAGTGTGCATTTTCATAGAAAGCCATACATGAAAAACCGCACAAAACCGGTTACTAACGGCTTTGTGCGGTTTTCCATGTATGGGTGATGGGCGACGTCCTTTCTCTACCGCACCCGTATAGAATATGCGTCAGGTCTGGTTCGATCTCTTTCACACTCTGTAACGTTTTGTTTTTACACACTTTATAGTTTCATGAACGATGGTTTTTCCTCAATTGATATTGAGCCACACATTAAGGCGAGAATATTGTTTAACATTAAAGCGAGAAGTAACTGAAAAAATTTGATAGATTTGTATACCTACATTGATGTGTGGCTTACCGTACTTATATTGCGACATTTCGCAGCAAACAAAAGTGTGTTTTATTGTAGCGCATCTTCATCGCTTTTCCATGGGTTTTATATTCGGTACGCAATGTTCCATTTTGAAATAACACGACAGATATAAGCTTTCATAGTAATTTACCTGGTCGCTGCCAACTTCAATTCACAGATCACCATATATGTAGCAAGCTACTTCAATTCCCTATCCAAAGCTGCCAGCGGCTGGCTAAGGATTTTCAGGCAATTTTGTGGCCAATTTTTCTCTATACAGCTGTCGAGTTATCTCTAAAAAGGTTTTTTACACAAAGTTCGAATTTCCGCGAATGTTTGAGAAGAGGTTTTTATCCGTAACTTCGCGGTATTAATTTTAACAAGTACAAAGTTCAAATAGGTGCTTGGCATTTCGTCTGTGTTTCTGCGTGATATTCGTACCAAAATCTGTGGTAATTTTTGCACCTCATACCTCTACTGTCGTGTCACACTATTTGTCAATATGGTTTTTCTTATGGACGTGCGGGATCCTAAAAAGGATGTTTGTTGTTAATTTCGTTGTAATCTGTTTGGCGTTTTTAACCGCTGACATGGAGAAGGTTTTTATTTTATAAGTAATGTACTTAAAATGTTGAAACCAGCTGTGCAACCAAAACAGTGCTAAATTTGCTTTTTTCAGCGAACGTGTACGGACGTTATACCTTGAATAGGCCGGCTCGACCGGTCTGATACCATCGCCTCACAGAAAACCTGCGTGAAGCAGCACTGTGCTATATTTCGCTGTGAGGATACCGGAGGCCCAATTCAAGGACAAGGGGGGTTTAAAGGTTGGCAGCGCACTTGTGACTCGACTGGTGTCGCGGGTGTCTATGGGCGGTGGAAATCGCTTACCATCAGGCGATTTGACTGCTCGTCTGCGGCCTATAACATAAAAAAGTCAATCGGTTTCCCGGAGCGCGATGAATAGGCAACGGTGGAGGCAGATCACACAAGCAAGGTGCAACCCATCCATATCCACTGATGACCACGATACTCAGTCATGAGGGAGCTACCTGCAGAAAGAGAGTACCACCAAAAATGGTCTGTGACAAAAAAAAAGGAGCAGGCTATAGCTGTCCCACTGCAGGGCAAACGCCTCCATCATAAAAATCAAGTCATCGCTACTATGATGGGATTAGGCTTAATCACCACGCTTGCCAAATGCGGATTGGTGATCACAAACCCGAACTATGTTCGAAAAATTCGAAACACACTTCTTGCTCGACCTAGAAATCGAAACCAGGACCCCGAAGACGGCCCGGTACTTAAACCGCTAGACCAACAGGGCGTCCGACAAAAAAAAATCTACGAAAAAAAAACCGCCTTCAAAAACCAAGAACTAAAAAGTGTAAAACAATTTTTTAACACTTCACACACTTAAAATAACATTTTATAACAGTACACTAGAGAAAAGGTGTTACCGAAGTCGGCACCCATGACTATCTTGTAATGCTTCATTCATTTATTCAACAGGGATTAGACTTCCGCTTCATTCAATTCAATAGGGAAAATGAGACCAATTTGGAAGTGAATTCTTTCAAATAAAAAAAAATGTGCAAATAGGTCAACCATCGGCGGAGAACCATCGGTGAACATACAAAAAAAAAACGATCATACAGTCGAACATAGAGCCTCCTCCTTTTTTAAAGTCGGTAAAATGTAAGGTAGACGTTTCAGAAATAGCGGTTGAAATTCATTTGCGTAAGTCATAAGACAAAATTTTTCTTGGCAATATCCTGAGATGGTTACATTAACATTTTTTCTCGCATTCCTAATTCCTATTCTTAGGAATATTTCGGTGACACGAGAATTTTGTGAAAATATGACTTTGCTTTAATTTGAAATAACTTTTCTCTTTTGAAGAGGATCAATGAATACTTCTATACCTAACGTAGGTCTGCCGTTTCGTATGGCGATTTTTTAGAAGTTGTATTTTCCAAACTAACTTTTTTAAATTTGTAAAGTACCTAACTATGAATGCTATAACTCCATAATTAACTCTGCTTTAATGGACAACGACGAGATTTTGCAATTCTCAAAAGTGACAGACGTCATAAACAAATGTCATTCCCGCCATGATGGTTTTTGCTGTTGAGTATTGCTTTTTTTTGGGACATTTTTATTTGTACCAGGAGCCCAATTCTCAAGCTCGTGATATTTTGAAAACATGGCGGACATCACCTGAAAACCATACAAAAAAACTGTGTTTAAGTGATATACGACATATGATGATAAATGTCACGAGCCCGAGAATCGGGGTCCAGAAAACGAAGTCATTTTAAAAGAATTGCACGGTTACAAAGTATTTAAGGTATATTTGTTTATTTTTTACCAGCTGTGTAAGGTCCTCGCCAAGGGGCCATAGAATCTGGGACAACACCTTTTATAGTTACAGTTTAGGCCCTGCGTTTATAGATCAGTTAGTCAGCTTTCACTTATACACTGTTGTTTTTTATTAAAACCTCATAATAGGTATCATGAACAAAGTCTCTCTAGCAAGCTAGATCAACAAAATAGGCAAAAAATAGCTCTATTTATAGATACCTCTTATGAGGTTTTCGGTATATAATCCGCCGCCGGTAAATTAGCCGCGTGGTTCCCGGCAGAGTAGAATAGGCCACCCTCACTCTTACCGAGGTGTCGTAAAAGGCGACTAAGGTAAAGCTGCTGCCATGATCATCAGCACCCAGAGAAGGAAAACTCTGCATTTATATCAAAACCCTCGCCAACCCGTCTGCCAAGCGTAGTGAGTATGGCAACTACCCCTCATGTGATTGAGGGAGACCCGTGCCCCAGCAGTGGGGACTTAAATGGGCTGATGATGATGATGATGACGGTATATAATCTGATCATGGGAGAGTCACGCTTAGGCATAAATGGACCGGCTCGACCGGAGTGATAATGCCTCACAGAAAACCGGCGTGTACACACACACGGCACAGCAGTACTATGCTGCGTTTCGCTGCGTGGGTGAGGGTACCGGAGGCCTAATCCGGGGGGGTTTAGAGGTCGGTAGAGCATATACGACTCCACTGGTGTCGCGGGTGTCCATGGGCGGCGGCAATCGTTTACCATCAGGTGATCATATGACATAAAAACATTTTTAACGATTTAGAAGATTAGCATCAACAATTTAATAACATGATTTAACTCATTTTACCTGGTAAAGCAGGTAACGACCGTTATATCTCCATTACACATCACTTTTCCCAACTTTGCCTAGTTTCATATTTTTTGCGGAAAAAATATTTTGGCAAAGTCTGCGCAAAGTTTACCCCTCTTCATCAAACAGCTATGAAAAACAACCAACATCTTAAAATTGGTATAGTAAAGTATGTAACGGCCTATATACTGTCCCACCTTTTTTTTTATAACAAAACTATAGAATGAACTATCACCTGCGGTATTTCCGGACAGATTTAGCTTTTAATTTGCTTCATTCTATTTTGTGTTGCATTAGACTGTAAGAAACAATAATAAACCATTGTAAAAAAGTTGGCGATTAAAAAGAGTAACTGGCGAGTTTCTTGCCGGATCTTCTCGACCAGAAACAACTTTCCGAGCCGGTGGTAGAACCGCATTATGTTTATTTACTTTTTTTAGTATATTTTATGTATCAACATATATATGTATTAAAATGTAAATTATTACATAAGTACTTATAAATAGTTTTAAATCATTCAAATGTATGACGATTTGTAAGTGCTGTGTACAAGCCTATGCAAATAAAGAATTATTTGATTTTGATTTTGATTTTGAGATACGACCTGCAAACCTTCAAGAAGAAAGAGCGTATTCCTTTTTAAAAGGTCGGCAGCGCACTTGTGACTCCTCTGGTGTTGGAGGTGTTCATGGGCGGCGGTAATCGATTACCATGAAGTAATCCGTCTGCTCGTCTGTCGCCTATCACATAAAAAAAACTTGATCAGAGCGGTTTATTTAACATAGATCTAGCCCCCGTTATACTTATCTTTTTCTATGTACAGTACAACTTAAGTCTAAATTCTGTTACTTAAAAAAAACATACCTCCACACGTCTCTCGGAAGTCGGGACAGCAGTCTCCTAACTTCAAACACGCGTGGTCGCAGTAGCATGGTTTGTCGGTTAAATCTTCGATAATGGCGTTGGAGTGGGCTTTCTGGACCACGCAGGAGCTGTCCCTCCCGGGACAGCAAAGGCTGGCATCCCTGCAGTAATTCGCACCGCAATGTCCCGCCAAACAAACAGCACTAGCGAAACACAACCAGTAACGCAGCATTTTGATTTAAAATTAGAACACGCGACTTCTAAATTCAAAAAGCTACTAACAAGTTTTGTTTCCAAATTTGAAAAACTACCACTCAACTGACAGTTAAGTTTTAAAAGAACTCCTTGGCCAATCACTAAATGCTCAACGCCATTAACTTTAAATAGAGCGCGGCAAAAAGAATTTGGAAGCACTATTTAAAATTGAAAAGAAGTCCGTTACGCCTCTTCAAATTTTCGTAAATGGAATCGATTTTGGTCGCGTGTCATTCCAGATTTACGGCTCGCGAACGTTCTGAAACAAGAGAAAAAAATATTTTTAACGTCAGTTTTAGACTGGGAACAGATTGGGGCGTTTTGATTTAATATACCTATAGTTTTGTCGATATATGCTCTTTTAATTACCAGAGTTCCCAAATCCTTAAAGTGACGGGTAGGGCACACTAGCGACGCCAATCGAATTTAATTTTTAGCTACTAAACCGGATCTATTTTAAACAATTTCAGGGTTTATTTAATACTTATAGTTAACGGTTTGGTCTGCTTTTGCACTCGAATTTTGGATTACCGCCAAAAGTGGCCGCTTTTGGCGTGAATCAATTTTTCGCGTACAAAAACGGACCCAACATTTGTGCATGGTTATTTAATAAATAGTATAAGTGTTTGCCGAGAGTTACCCCGAAATTTTCTAAAATAGATTCGGTTTAGTAGCTGAAAATTAAAATCGATTGGCGTCGCTAGTGTGCCCTACCCGTCACCTTAAGCCAGCAGATCCAACGTCCATCACAGGGTATTGATTGACTGAACAGTATCAGTATAGCAATTAGATCCCATTTTAATGGATTGTATCTATGAAAATCAAATAAAACCGAGGTAATTAATGATTTTTCCGATTCGATCCGATGATTTTCCGAAGTAATGATTTTTTTTTTATGATGTAATCCGACAGAGAACCAGAGTCACGGACATAGCCCACCGAATTAGCAAACTGAAGTGGCCGTGGGCTGGTCATATTAGCCACTGAACTGACAGCCGTTGGAGCCGTAAAGTCCTTGAGTGGAGACCGCGACTCGGTAAGCGTAGTGTAGGACGCCCTGCGACAAGATGGGATGATGACATTCGAAGGCTGGCTGGTGTGGGCTGGATGAGAGTGGCCGAAAATCGGGAGCAATGGCGTGCATTAGGGGAGACCTATGTCCAGCAGTGGACGAGTGTGGGTTGCTGATGATGATGATGAATGTTTTTTAAACAGGAGTGCTATTAGGTTTAAAACTCCCAATTACGTCACTTTAAAAAATCTCTCAGTGCGTAAAAACATACAAAATGAGATTTCCATATTTAAAATGTCTTACAAGACTTATTTTTTTGTTTTGTTCAGGTAAAGTTGGTGACGGACCTTAGCATGCGTACAACCTGTGCGGATAAAGAATGGGATCAGAAATGGCGGCGCATCTATTCACTTCTCGCTCGCACACTATTTGCGTCTATACTCGCACTTGTGGGGTGCGAATATAGACGCAAATAGTGTGCGAGCGAGAAGTGAATAGATGCGCCGCCATTTCTGATCCCATTCTTTATCCGCACAGGTAGTAATTTGTTTTCTTTAATTATTTTATTATGTATGTAAGATTTACTTAATTTTTTTTTTCATAAGCAGTCAACTTTTTTTTTCAAGGTGTGTAAATGTCGCACTATTGGCACACAAATTGTAGCTATAGTTCCTCTTATTTAGTTTTATTTTTTATTATTATGCATAATGTGATTTCCTGTAGGTACAGTTAGCTATTTTATCTTTTAGTGTTTTGTTTTTTTGTGTGTTATTGCTGTAACCTATGTTGGTTATAAATAAATAAATAAGTAATTACAGCTTCTTCTTAATAGCTTTGGGGGGTAATTACAACACTCCCACTTAGATTCAAACCCAGAATTAAATATTTAATTCTGATTTTGAATCATCGAACAAAAAACCAAAATATCCGATCTTATCGAATCTTGCCTCCTGTGAGGTTTGAACTCACGACCCCTGGTTTACGAGACCAGTGCTCTACCACTGAGCTAAAGAGGCTTTGACGAGGTGAGCGAAATTATGCACCTATATCCACAAAGTTTTATCTTGCATGTAAGTTTTTATGGGACCTATAAAACCACAGACATTGCCGTTGCTGGGTAGGTACTGACAGTCAGTATCAAAAGATCTAAGCGTCCAAACTTGCCAAAAATATCTGAACACTTGAAAAAATCACATTTAGCACATCACCTCAAGGCGCTACATCGACGACATTCTATTTTTTTTATGTGATAAGTGGCAGACGAGTAGACGTATCAACTGGCGGTAAGCGATTGCTTTGCAGTGGAGTCACAAGTGCGCTGCCAACCTTTAAACTACCCTTTCTCCCGGATTGGGCCTCCGGCCCACTCACGCAGCGAAACACAGCACAGAGCTGCTTCACACCGGTTTTCTGTGAGGCCGTGGTATCACTCCGGTCGAGCCGGCCTATTCATGCCGAAGTGTGGCTCTCACATAGTGCAAAAAACATTTATCACTAGCGCCGCCAGTAGACATATTATATTGATTGTGGTGATTATGAGAGAAACTTTAAATACTTGAAAGAAAGATTATTATGTTCTTTTTAAACGCATCTCTGGTAATAGCAGTCACACAGTCAATGTAATCACAACACAGTAACAAAATACACAGCACAGTCAATATAAATATTGGCGGCGGTATGTCGATGAAGCCCCTTAAGGGGACGGATAGGGCACACTAGCAACGCCAATCGATTTAAATTTTTAGCGACTAAACCGGATCTATTTTAAACAATCTCTGGGTAACAACCTCTCGGCAAACACTTCTTACTATTTAATAAATTACCAGCAAAAATCTTAGGTCCAACGCTTAGGCGAAAAATTGATTCACGCCATAAGCGGCCACTTTTGGCGTGAATCAATTTTTCGCGTACAAAAACGGACCCAACATTTGTGCATGGTTATTTTATTATAAACCCGAAATTGTTTAAAACATATCCGGTTTAGTAGCTAAAAATTTAAATCGTTTGGCGTCTCTACTGTGCCCTACTCGTCCCCTTAAAGTGTCATTATCATCATCATCAGCCCATTTAAGTCCCCACTGCTGGGGCACGGGCCTCCCTCAATCACATGAGGGGTAATTGCCATACTCACCACGCTTGGCAGACGGGTTGGCGAGGGTTTTGATGTAAATGCAGAGTTTTCCTTCTCTGGGTGCTGATGATCATGCCAGCAGCTTTACCTTAGCCGCCTTTTACGACACCTCGGTAAGAGTGAGGGTGGCCTATTCTACTCTGCCGGGACCACACGGCGTACCTTAAAGTGTACTTTCATTTATCGTCATTCGCTCTCAAACAAAAAGTGAAAATGCACTTTGGCGTAAATTGACATACAGTTGTCTTTTATCAAATGCTCATATATTTTTGTTACATTTGAATGCTAATATGATTTTGATACTTAACTTACTAAAACTAATTGATATGTTCCTGGATATTATATTCCCATATCCAATAAATACTGCACGGTTATAATGAGTCAGTTGAAGTTCAGTCAATTGGTCATTATGACCAATTTAAATATGTGTAATACCCAATACTCGTGGCCGACCCATATTTGACTAACAAATTCGTATTGTTTGAGTTTATTCTTTGTTTGAGTGCTGAGTTAGTTAATATTACATTTAGGTACAAAAGATGTTATATAGGGTGTTTCTGTGAAGATTTCATCATCATCATCATCACCCAGGTAGTACCCACTGCTGAGTACCTATATGCCTCCTTTCCTTTTCAAGAGAAGAGCTTACTCTTTTTTGAAAAGGCCGGCAAAACATTAGCGATCTCTCTAATTTCGCGCATGTTCATGGGCGGCCTTGATTACTTTCAATCAGATGACTCGCTTGCTCAAAAAATTGCCAATGTACCCGGTCTTAAGCCGCTCAGATACATGTGGTCCCCACGACTTTGGTGATGTCGTCGACCCATCGTGAGACTGGACGAGCCGGATTTCGTCGGCCGATTCTCGGACACCATTCAGTCAGGATTTTACTCCACCTGCCATCACAACGCCTAGCTAAATGTCCTGGCCAATTCCACTCTAGTTCCATTCACTCTTGATCCGACGTCTTATACTTTAGTCCTGCGACGGATTTTAAGAGTTCCGGATCCAAATGTGAACATTTATATCCCTTTAACCACGTGCTCTACCAACCATTTTGAACAATATTGGTTCTACGACTTTTCGAAATTTGTCGAAAATTTTATGATTACCAATACAAAATGACCAAGTCACGTGACGAACTTTGTATGAAAGGATCAACAATTTTTATGTGAATTTTCAACAGTCATAGAATAAATGTTGTTTAGTAAATGTTCACAGATACATAACATTATCCCTGTATGTGCCAAACAGGCGACCGCTCAGCAATAGTCGGTGCTGATCCAAGAGACCAATCCCGACGCTGGTTTCAGTGACTACCATAACATTACGTACTTTCGGCATGGATGGGCCGGCTCAATCGGATACCACGGCCTTACAGAAAACCGGCGTAAAGCAGCAATGTGCTGTGTTTCGCTGCGTGAATGAAACTTGGCAGCACGCTTGTGACTCCACTGGGGTCTTGGGTGTCCATGGGCGGCGGCAACCGCTAACATCTGTAAACATTTACATCCCCTTAACCACGTGTTCTACTAACCATTATGAACAACATTTGTTCTATCACTTTTGGAAATTCGCATAAAAAAGTGTCAACTTTTCGTAAGTACAAAGTCGGGCACGTGAAACGTTGTATGGGGAGTCGCAAAAATTTCGATGAATTTCGAAAAGTCATTGATAAAATGTTGTTTAGAATGGTTGGTAGAATACGTGATTAAAGGGATGTAAATGTTCATAGATACACCCTGTATGACATAAAAAAAGACCAAGATGTTGAAACATGACTGTTGGATGCCACCAAGACTGAAAATTATACCTAGAATGATGTATATGTCACCGAAAAATAACAAGATCCGTAAGTTTATCAATTTACTAGGAATTTTATAAACTTACGTAGGATTCTAAACGGGAGATAAATTGTATTATTTTACGCCCACATTTTCGTACATTAATAAACTTACTAAACTCTCTCGTAAAATAATAAGTAAGGAATATCCAAACCCCACGCGCGATCTGATTGGCATTGCCACTGTGAACATTGACCAATCAGAGAGCAGTGTGGTTTTTTTACGTATTTCAAAAATTCGTTTATTTAAAAGAGTTTCAGTGATTGGTCCAACCATATAAAATTTGATGAATAGATATCCGTTATTTAATAATTTTACCGTATGACGTCGAAAATTGATAAATTTACTGAAGTGTGGACGTAAAATAATACAATTTATCTCCTGTTTAGAATCCTACGAAAGTTTATAAATTTCCTAGTAAATTGATAAACTTACGAATCTTGTTATTATCCGGCGACATATATATAACAATCAATGCAAAACAATAAATAAAATGAAACAATCGATCAGAATAATTAATAATAATGAATGAATGAATGAATATACTTTTATTTCACTCAAAACGTCCGTTATTAGCGTTAGCGTGTAATTCCCGGTTGCGTCCAAAGCTGTCGCTTTGGAGCCCGGGGTACGCTTAGACCATGATTTAGGATTGGGTGGTCTGGTAATAACAATGAAGCGACTGCTGTCTGATCTTCGCAACCATTTACAGGGGAACCAGACCAACTAAATCATGGTTACACGTTTCAGAAACTTTTTCCGAAACGTGCAGTTTTCCTCACGATGTTTTCCCTCACCGCCGAGCAGATGGTAATGGTAGAAATACGCACATAGATTTGAAAAACTCATTGGTACATGCTCGGATTCAAACCTCGACCTCCTGTGTGGAAGGCGCGTTCGTATCCATAGAGCTGCCGTCGCTCTTAGCTACCGTCGCTCTTAAAAAAAAATCACCATTTTAGCGTCCCATTTCTATTTTTATCCAAAGGCGTCATTCTTTAAAATATTATCTCATAAATAAAGAACCCAGCTAGCCCATCCAGCTCTCTCTTGACGCATGTCGTCATTGTTATCAGCACATTATTAAGGTCTAGTGGGAGATAAGGAGTTAGTCAGTGCCCTCTCAGGCCGACGACCCCGGGGTGATGAACTTAAGATAGGAGCTGCGATTCGGAAGAATTATGGGTTGATGGGATGTGGACGGTTAGGTACCTACTATAGTTTTCGTTGCTTGACTGCCTCGATGGCGTAGTGGTTATTAGGTCGCACTATGAGTGGCCTGTTTAGCACATACAGGGATAATGTTATCCTACTTTTCGTTTATTATAGATCTGGTAACCCTGTTGCTAGGTGATTGTTGACTGTGGTGTGCGTAGCAACGGGGTCTTAGCTTGGCCGAATAATTCTTTACTCAAACTGCCTACTGCGGAACACCCATACCGAGATATCCACCCATGCAACGGGGCTTTAGATACTGTCTCTGCCGTGATATCCCTGAGCGGTATTGTCTCTGGCCAACGGGTAAACCGATCCGAATGTATATGGTCGCCAAACTACTCAATACTTGGTGCCCCGGTGGATGAACCAACTACCGCCTTATTTAAATCTAATATAAATTGTAAGAATTTAAAAGGAAAATTAAAATTACACTTTCTTATGAATTAGGAGAACATTTACCTGGTTTCCACTTCTTTGGTAATGTATAAATGGAATTTAAATTAGTAGTTTCTTCGTAATTTTTATTTGTAATAGTACTACTCGTAGACTATTATTTTTGTATTTAATGCGAGCAATAGGCTGACGTAAAACCCAGCATTGTGGACAAACCTCAGCGGTTTATACAATGCCATTAACGTGATTGTTTGTCAAAAGTCTTTGTATGTGATAATAAATTAAAAAAAAAAATCTACAGCTGTGAGACAGTATCTATACTCCTGGGATGGCGGCAAGGGACCGATGATATCAATGTGCATGAACCTGGACCAAAAAAAAAAAACATTCTAACAATAATTAAAGCAAAACATGTTATAGTAACATAATAAATAAAAAAAAAAGAAATGTAATAAAAAAAAATAATAAAAAAAACACTAAAAAAAATCATAATAAAAAAAAAATTTGACATAGAATAGCATTAAGACTGTCTTAGAAATTTAAGGAACTTTTAGACACAAAATCCAAATTTTGTTACGCGGAGCACTGTAACTATTTAACACGATAAAAAACTAACAAAAAAAAGGCGCAGACCAAGAGTCAGCGGAAAAATTTTTTTTTATTAAAAAAAAAAAAAAAAAGCTTGGATCGTGGTAGTTTGAAGTCACCGAGTGGCGAGGAGATATGGCGCGTTACCTTCGCACTCTGGCAGGCCAGGCAAGATCGAACCCATTCCCTGCAGTCTTTCCTCACGCTCGGTTACACGGTTCTTTTCTTGTATTTTTTAAATATTTTCTGTGATTTTATGTGATTTTTTAATAAATAGATTTTTTCCAAATTATATTTTAATTTCGTAGTCAATAGTACTGTTTCTAATTAAGTTTCCTTGTTTTGTATTGCGCCAAATAAAGTTAACATTGATTCATTCAAATTGACTGCCTCGGTGGCGCAGTGGTTCGTAGATTGCACTTTAAAGCGACGACTGCGCAAGAGGTGCCGGGTTCGATCCCCGGGTCGGGTCAAAAACTTTTACCCAAGTTTTCGGTAAAAAGTTCTTAGAGTCAGCCCAGAGTCCGGAAGTGGGCGATCTTGTACCCCCGTGCCTCGGAATGCACGTTAAGCCATTGGTCCTGGGCCCAGTCCCTCTCCGGTCGTATCACCCTGGTGTCCCATCGGCATATGAGGGTAAGTGAATAGAGAGTGCACTTATGTTTGCGCACACACTAGAGCACTATACTATATCCTGTGTACGTGGCTGATCGTTGAGATTGGCCACCGTAGCCGTAATCGATGGGAGGATATTATTATCCGTCGATCAGGCCAAACCAGTTGATCGAAATTCGATTCGTTGATCGATGCTTTCGATCGGCGATAGATCGATCGGTCTGGTAACACCTTAAGCATTTCATTTTTAATTCTTCGTAACTCATTCTCGATGTTATGAAAAGAAGAGAATTTATTATAAGGGCACTAGACAAAATACAATTAGCGGACTTATTGCTAAGCAGCATTCTCTACCAGGGGCACTAGACAAAATACAATTAGCGGACTTATTGCTAAGCAGCATTCTCTACCAGTCAATTACTAGGCAATGCGGGGACAAGGGTGCTATTATTATTATTATACTTTTGGTTACGATCAGAGCTAAGGAATTAGGTAGAGTTATTTTGGTACTAACAGTGGGAGAGCCACGCTTCTTCATGAATGGGCCGGCTCGACCGGAGTAATACCACGTCCTCGCAAAAAACCGGCGTGAATCAGTGCATGCGCCGTGTTTCGCTGCGTGAGTAAGGGTACCGGAGGTCCATTCTAGGGGAAGGGGGGTTAAAAAGTAAGCAGCGCACTTGTGACATCACTGGTGTTGCAGGTGTCCATGGGCGGCGGTAATCGCTCACCATCAGGTGATCCGGCGGCTCGTCTGCCACCTATATCATAAAAAAAACTCTGTTTGAATGAATAATAATATCCTCCAACCGATTACGGCTATGGCGGCCGAAATGATGATGAAGATGATGAGGGGCGGCAAGATATCGGCTATATCCTATGGGGGGAGGGGGGAGGGGGTGTCTAGAAAGTAGCGTAGCGTAGTAGCGGCGGGAGGTGGCACATTTTAGGTTGAGGGGGCGGCAAAATATCGGCTTTTATCTTAGGGGGGTGGGCGCCTTCGACACCGCTACGCTAGAAGTAGCGTAGCATAGTAGCGGCGAGGAGGTGGCAAATTTTAGGGTGGGGCTTCATCCTAGGAGGGGGTGTTGATAAAGAAAAGAGGCCGCCACTGCTCCTAATCTAATGTACCTACTGAGGCACATTCATGTATTTCCTTAACTTAGTTAATAACGGTTTTCGCAAATTGGATACAGATCGGAACGGTACCGAGATATGCGTTCGACGGCCTGTTGAATTATTAATCAAAACATTACCAAGTTTCGGATGGTTTGATTTGCCACAAGTTACAAGAAGAAGCGTCAAAATATATAACTCCTTTTCAAAAATTCCGTCAGCGTCATTTGTGACTAATATGGCCAGCCCACTGCCACTAAAGGTTGCTGATTCGGTGAGCAATGTCGATGACTTTGGTTCTCTGCCGGATCATCTCATTTCGTATTCGATCTCGGAGCCGCAGAACCGACAACCGATAGGGTAAACGAGTTCTAGAGTGGAGACCGCGTCTTGGCAAACGTAATGTAGGGCGCCCTCTGGCTAGGTGGAGGGGACGATCTGCGCAGGATGACTGGCAAGAGCTGGATGCGAGAAGCCATGGATAGATGGCCTAAGTCCAGCAGTGGACTGCGATAGGCTGATGATGATGATGACTTGTGACTTCTTTGACATAGCAGGTGTCAGGGCGGCGGTAATCACTTACCATCAGGTAATACGTCTGCTCGCCTGCTCCCTATATCATAAAATAGGACCGAGTTCATCGACTTTCCAAACCAGTCTCTTGACCATGGGAGAGCCACACTTCGGCATGAAAGGGCGGGTCGACCGGAGTGATACCACGGCCTCACAGAAAACCGGCGTGAAGCAGCTCTGTGCTGTGTTTGCTTCGTGAGTGGGGGTACCGGAGGCCCAATATGGGGGGGGGGGGGGGGGTAAAGGTTGGTAGCGCACTTGTGACTCATCTGGTATCGCGGGTATCTATGGGCGGCGGCAATCGCTTACCATCAGGTGATCCGTCTGCTCGTCTGCCGCCTATCATCATCATCATCATTTCAGCTAATAGACGTCCACTGCTGGACATAGGCCTCCCCCAATGTTCTCCACACAGATCGGTCCTGTGCCGCCCGCATCCAATGGATTCCCGCGATCTTCACCAGATCGTCAGTCCATCTTGTGGGGGGCCTGGCGCCTATCACATAAAAGTAATTCCCAGTTGCGTCCAAAGCTGTCACCTCGGAGCCTGGTGTACGTTCGGACCAGGATCCAGGATTTGGTAAGTCTGGTAATTATTATGAAGCGACTGCCGACCTTCACAATCGCTTAGACAGGGGAACCAGACCAACTGGATCACTTACACGTTGAGAATCATTATCTCAAATATTGTAGGTATCCACAATTTTGAGAAACTATTCGAAACTTGCTGGTTTCCTCACGATGATGAATCACCGCAGTATCCCTCACCGCCAAGCGTATGGTAGAAATATGCACATAGATTTTAGAGGTTAGAGGTTCAAGCTTGGATTTAAACCATGATCCTCCTCCTCCTCACACGTCCCTCACAGAAAACCGGCGTGAAGGCAGTGCATGCGCTGTGTTTCGCTGCGTGAGTGAGGCTACCGGAAGCCCAATCCAGGGGAAGGGGGTTAAAAGGTAAGCAGCGCACTTGTGACACCACTGGTATTGCAGGTGTTCATGGGCGGCGGTAATCGCTTACCATCAGGTGATCCGTCGGCTCGTCTGCTACTATGTCATAAAAAAAAAAGATCACAAACGGAGCTACCATCGCTTACAAGTCACTTAGAGAATCTTTCTACTATGGTGAGTTTTCTGAGGAGATTCTCGAAAACCCCGCTGCCGAATTTCAATACTCAATCATCATTATCATCACTGCTGGACATAAGTAGGCCTCCTCCAATGTTCTCCACACAGATTGGTCCCTGTAATTATTATGAAGCGACTGCCGACCTTCACAATCGCTTAGACAGGGGAACCAGACCAACTGGATCACTTACACGTTGAGAATCATTATCTCAAATATTGTAGGTATCCACAATTTTGAGAAACTATTCGAAACTTGCTGGTTTCCTCACGATGATGAATCACCGCAGTATCCCTCACCGCCAAGCGTATGGTAGAAATATGCACATAGATTTTAGAGGTTAGAGGTTCAAGCTTGGATTTAAACCATGATCCTCCTCCTCCTCACACGTCCTCACAGAAAACCGGCGTGAAGCAGTGCATGCGCTGTGTTTCGCTGCGTGAGTGAGGCTACCGGAAGCCCAATCCAGGGGAAGGGGGTTAAAAGGTAAGCAGCGCACTTGTGACACCACTGGTATTGCAGGTGTTCATGGGCGGCGGTAATCGCTTACCATCAGGTGATCCGTCGGCTCGTCTGCTACCTATGTCATAAAAAAAAAGATCACAAACGGAGCTACCATCGCTTACAAGTCACTTAGAGAATCTTCTACTATGGTGAGTTTTCTGAGGAGATTCTCGAAAACCCCGCTGCCGAATTTCAATACTCAATCATCATTATCATCACTGCTGGACATAAGTAGGCCTCCTCCAATGTTCTCCACACAGATTGGTCCTGTGCCGCCCGCATCCAATGGATTCCCGCGACCTTCACCAGATTGTCAGTCCACCTTGTGGTGGATGCCACATCTGCGACTTCCTGTACGTGGCCTCAACTCGAGGACCTTTCCGCCCCAACGGCCGTCTGTCCTCGCTATGTGCCCTCCCCATTGCCACTTGAGACATGCAACCCTTTGGGCTACGTCTGTGACATCAGTACTCAATTCTTTATTCTTTATTAATCTCTTTCTTCCGTGACTTATCTAAGCGTCTAGTCGAAGTCACGGGAGAGACAGAGGCTGGCCGCTACCTTGCCCAGCGAATTTCGATCGCGATCCAGCGGGGTAATGCTGCCAGCAATTTTGGGGACATTGCCACGGGGACCTTTCCTTTTTGTTTACTTTAAGCTTATTTTTATTTCTCAGTTATTGTCTTAATCTTCTTGTGTTTTTGTTATTTAAATAATGTATTCTTTATTACTTTTATAGTGTATATTACAGATGGTAAAGTATACTCGTAACAAAGCAACCAGTTAGGGCACTGCAATATGAGAGGGAACAGCATTTTATCTAAAATTATTATTACTAATATTTCACCGTGACTACCATCATAACAATCGTATGGCTAAATCGCTTCGTCTCATTTCTTGGGCCAAACTCAAAGTCCCGAACCCAGCAGAGCGTGGTTGAATCTTAAAGCCGCAACATAACAACTCAAGTTAGGCCGAAACTCAGGGACGTAACTCTATTACAGTTCATTAAGCAATAATAAGCGCGAGAAACTCACTTGTTACGTCCCCACGTGTCGTATCTGATATTTAATGGGCATACTTTTGAGATGAATGTATGGGACGTTGAAGGTGGAAACATGATTTTATCATCCTTATTATCTTGTAAGTATCACAGTATAAGTGTTATCATCAGTATGAAACAATAGGGACGTCGACATGGTTTGTCTTTGGCAGAGTTTTTGAATACAATAGAGAAATTGAGGTAACACATACTTATTGACCAAGGGGAGAACCGTGTACTTAGGTACCACAGGCTTACATAATTAAGAGAAGTTTAAAGGTTGGCTGTGCACCTTTGACGGGCAGCGGCAGTCGCTTACCATCAGGCGATTCTTCGTGGGTGTTCACGTTGAACGCGCGGGCGCAGCGGTGGAGGCGCGACGTGGCGCTTTGTGTTCGCATTGGCCGCCAGGCGTTTGCGCGAGTTTGACGTGTTGTCAGAGATTGAAAACATGGACGACGATTTTTCATTATTAATCGAAAATTCATATTTTAAGTGAGAAATGTAAAAAATAAGAATTGGTGTGCATGAAATGAATAAAGAAGAGAACGGTGTAGAGAATTTTATACTTGATAAAATAATTTAAGAGAACATCTTGTTCCTGCCTGTTGATCACACTTATTGTCCCTAGCTTAGAGTCCCTAAAGCACGCCAATTAAATGAAACCACTTATTTCTCACACACACAATATATTAGACAACAACTCACTAAAAGCAACTGTTTTAATAGACAATAGAAGATAGTATCAAAAGTAAAAGAGATATAAAAGACATAGACAATATAAAAAAGGATGGTTGTGGCCGTCGCCAACACTGCCTATCGCTGCTTTGCGATGGTTAAATTTGTAATCATTCCAACTTCTCCTAATCCAATTCCATAAATTCAAAAAAAATCATCACAAGAATTTCGAAATATTGTCCGAAAAGTCTCTATGTACCGGTGCTGGTCCCCAATAGTGCTACCGTTTCTAGCGACATCAATCATATAAAATCACATAGTTTTTTAGATTTTCGCGTTGCATTATAACTACAATGTATCAATACGGGGTTTAACACGATATTTATTATGTGCACTCACATAAATAAACATAAATATCGTGTTAAACCCCGTATTGATACATTGTAGATATAAAATCACATGTCTTTGAGCACCCATTGATTCTTGGATGGGACCTGGAGGCCTGAAATACAGGGGCGCCCTAGTTTAGGCTCCAGTTCTCACACTCTCTTTGTGCTATGTACTCACTTGTATAATGTAATTACTTTATTAAATTACTATATTTAATTGTTAGAGATCGCTCCCAGCGATGAGACCGCCTAAATTGTACATTGTATCTCTGTATACCTAGCTTTTAAGTTTTGTATGTTGTGCAATAAAGAGTATCTATCTATCTATCTACTTTTGTATGTTATGTATTGCAACCGGATTGTGTGAGAAGATAAAAATACTTTTTTTTTTGCGACAAGTTCATAAACGGTTGAACTAAGCTGACGTAGCGAGTGAAACGCGCGTTCCGCCGCTAGTTCGACGTGAACACACAAACATCTTCACGTGTTTGATATTGACGCAAGAGGCGCGCAAGCTACAATCGCTAGCTTAATAATGCCCGCTACTTAGACCGCACGTGCATTTCGTATGTGAACACTTCCATATTACGCCATTTGTTTGATATTTCACGGCCGCGCCCGCCACCGCGCCCGCGAGTCAATGTGAACAAGCTTTTCTACCACCTACCACATAAATAGAGATAGTGAAATCGCCTAACAATTTATTTACAAACACGGCCGCCTATTCTCACTTCAGTTTACTGAACCTACTGAGCAAATAAGTGAATTCCACTGAGGTTTAGCCCATTTGCACTGCTGTGGCACACATGCAGAAAAAATAGCAAGTAGGAAAATCTTATTCTCTTTATTTGCAGTACTTTTGCTTTCTCTAAGCTTTGATTAATTTAACGATTATAATTTTGTATATGCATGTGTGTCCTTTACTGCAATAAATCATTTTACCGCAACCGTTACCGCAACAACACATCTTTCTTTAACCCTATAGTCCGTATGTGTCGCCAATACAATGAAATCGCTCGGAACAATCACGATATTGATTTCTTTGCTGTTAGTCCAAATATCTTCAAGAGCGCTGTCAAGACCCTTCAAGAAAGATTATGATTATATTATAATTAAATTTACCCTTTTTTTTCTTTACCTACATTTTGTTCCATGTCAGGGATACATGTTCTTAGGTAATAGTCTAGTTCGTAATTTATCTTATAAGCTTACTATGTATAACTATCTTAACTGTTGCCTGTTTTGTGTTCTTAATAAAATAAATTAATTAATTAATTATCTACGAGTATCTATATAACCTGAGTGCAATTCGGTGACGTTCTCTGGCGAATAACATCGTTTTGGATTCCATTCTCTTTTTTTATTATAGCCTTTTATTGTTGACTTTTACATTATAAATATTGTACATTCACATCAAATTTTCGACTTGTCGTTGTGACACAAAGCTCTCTCCACTCCTCTCGCACTTTTGCAACTCTATTCCATAAGGGCCCCGCTGTTTTTATGATCTCGTCAAACCATCGTTTTCTTTGTCTTCCTCTTTTTCGTTTTGTTTGGAATCTAGGGGTCCATTCTGTGATATCCTTTGTCCATTTGTTCTTGTTTTCTCTCAGTATGTATCCCACCCATTTCCATTTCAGAATTTTTGTCTTTATGATAATGTCTTCTACCTTTGTTATGTGTCTTATATCTGTAGCTCTCTTTATATCTCTTTTTGAATAACCCAGCATGCTTCCAGTATTATTAAATTCTCTTATTCTGAACTAAATGTCATTTACTAAATGCATTATCAAAGAATAGCTGCAAGGTTTTAGACAGTATTTTTCAGTAACAACAAAAGCCTGCTGTAATCCGATTCAATGACTTGGAAACTAAACTTGTAGGACACTGGTGCTGCCCTTAATTTGGTCTTGCAGACTGGAGTCTAAATTATATCTTTATTTCATAGGTATAGGACTAACAGGCGGCTCGCCTGATGACACCTATACACCTGCAACGTCATAAGTGTCACAAGGGCGCTGCCAACCTTTTAACCTCCTTACCCCTCGATCGGACATCCAGTACGGTGAAAGAGGCTCATTCGACAAAAGTGGTATCACTCAGATCGAGCTCTCTCTTCCACGGTTAGAACACTGTGACCACAAACTCCTATTATCTCCTTTTATATTTTTCAGCCACCGGAATAAAGCCTTGCAAAATACAAGACCAAGCCTACAAGGCCAAGGCTACAAAGCTATAAGACAAGGCCAAGCTGCAAAACCAAGGCTACAAGGTCAATGCTACAAGACCAAGGCTGCAATACCAAGGGTACTAGTCCAAAGCTGCAAAACCAAGACTACAAGGCCAAGGCTATAAGACCAAGGCTAGAAGACCAAGGCTAGAAGACCAAAGCTACAAGACCTAGACTACAAGACCAAGGCTACAAGGCCAAGGCTACAAAACCAAGGCTACAAGGTCAATGCTACAAGAACAAAGCAACAAGACCAAGGCTACAAGGCCAAGGCTACAAGACCAAGGCTACAAGACCAAGGCTGCAATACCAAGGGTACTAGTCCAAAGCTGCAAAACCAAGACTACAAGGCCAAGGCTATAAGACCAAGGCTACAAGACCAAGGCTGCAATACCAAGGGTACTAGTCCAAAGCTGCAAAACCAAGGCTACAAGGCCAAGGCTACAAGACCAAGGCTACAAGGCCAAGGCTACAAGACCAAGGCTACAAGGCCAAGGCTACAAGACCAAGGCTGCAATACCAAGGGTACTAGTCCAAAGCTGCAAAACCAAGGCTACAAGGCCAAGGCTACAAGACCAAGGCTACAAGACCAAGGCTGCAATACCAAGGGTACTAGTCCAAAGCTGCAAAACCAAGGCTACAAGGCCAAGGCTACAAGACCAAGGCTACAAGGCCAAGGCTACAAGACCAAGGCTACAAGACCAAGGCTACAAGACCAAGGCTACAAGGCCAAGGCTACAAGACCAAGGCTACAAGGCCAAGGCTACAAGACCAAGGCTGCAATACCAAGGGTACTAGTCCAAAGCTGCAAAACCAAGGCTACAAGGCCAAGGCTACAAGACCAAGGCTACAAGACCAAGGCTACAAGGCCAAGGCTACAAGACCAAGGCTACAAGGCCAAGGCTACAAGACCAAGGCTACAAGGCCAAGGCTACAAGACCAAGGCTGCAATACCAAGGGTACTAGTCCAAAGCTGCAAAACCAAGGCTACAAGGCCAAGGCTACAAAGCTATAAGACAAGGCCAAAGCTGCAAAACCAAGGCTACAAGGCCAAGGCTACAAGACCAAGGCTGCAATACCAAGGGTACTAGTCCAAAGCTGCAAAACCAAGACTACAAGGCCAAGGCTATAAGACCAAGGCTACAAGGCCAAGGCTACAAGACCAAGGCTACAAGGCCAAGGCTACAAGACCAAGGCTACAAGGCCAAGGCTACAAGACCAAGGCTACAAGGCCAAGGCTACAAGACCAAGGCTACAAGGCCAAGGCTACAAGACCAAGGCTACAAGGCCAAGGCTACAAGACCAAGGCTACAAGGCCAAGGCTACAAGACCAAGGCTACAAGACCAAGGCTACAAGGCCAAGGCTACAAGACCAAGGCTACAAGGCCAAGGCTACAAGACCAAGGCTACAAGGCCAAGGCTACAAGACCAAGGCTACAATCCAAGGCTATAAGACCAAGGCTAGAAGACCAAAGCTACAAGACCTAGACTACAAGACCAAGACTACAAAACAAAGGCTACAATACCAAGGCTACTAAACCAAAGCTGCAAGACCAAAATCGATGCAACACTATTAGTGCTGGCAAGGCCCGCATCCAAACTACTAACAACAGAAATAAATCTCCATTTAGAAGCATTATTAACGAGAATTGGCGATTCACAGTTCATTATGGACTTATTTTCTGTAATATACTGAACTTCAGGCAAAGTTTAGTTTGGGTTTATCTTTTGGCAGATTCGATTATAAAAGATAAAGATTACAATTTTTTCTCTATCAGAAAAACACAGGGAATATTTCAAAATAACTAACTATGTTCCTTTCGCTTTAGCATGATATGTGTGACAGATGTCAAAGTCTATACATTTTTCACGTTTAGTCTCTTTCTAACGTGTGACTCACGTATAGGTAACTCTGTCCTGCTGTCACCGATATCATGATAAAGCGAAAGGTGTATAGTTTGGCGCATCCCTGATGATGACAATATCAATTTTTTAAGCGATATTTATAGGCACGGTTCGAATGGAGTGATACGACAGCCTCTTAGAAAATCGGCGTAAAAGAGGGTACCAAGGGTCCAATCCGGGGAAAGGGCAGTTTAAAAAATGGCAATGCACTTATCTTATGCTTGTGCCTACACTCTTATGTTCATGAGTGGTGACAACCGTTAATCGTCTGTCACCTATCTATACTATTTATAAAGAGGTAAGTCCTTATTAACGCTGAGTAAGCCGTGTGGTTCCCGGCAAAGTAGAATAGGCCACCCACACTCTTACCGAGGTGTGGTAAAAGGTGACTAAGGTAAAGCTGCTGGCATGATCATCAGCACCCAGAGAAGGAAAACTCTGCATTTATATCGAAACCCTCGCCAACCCGTCTGCCAAGCGTGGTGAGTATGGCAATTACCCCTCATGTGATTGAGGGAGGCCCGTGCCCCAGCAGTGGGGACTAAAATGGGCTGACGATGATGAAGTCCTACAGACAGTGGCTTATAGGTAATCCGAAAACACGAAACGCTTGCGCCATGTAATCGACACCTAGCGCCATCTATTGGTATTAAGTGGAACTAATGTCCCGAAACGAATTGCGGGCGGGCCACTAGTCACTTATAAAAAGCTCGCTTCATCGTAGTCTTCTAAACTCTGTGACAGTTCAGTTTGAAGCTAAGAGCAATCAATAATATTATAACTTATTGTAATTTAATTATTAACTTTCTAAAGACCTAAGTTGTCTTCAGAGTCTCCATAAAAGCGGAGTTTATTGTGCTAAGGTAACTCGATATAACTTATTGCTGCGAGTTTCGAGCGCTCCATTATACTCGTACTTAGTTGATCGTACTGTCCGATACAGATAGGGTTGGTTTCAGGTGTCCCAATTTTAAATAAGTTATCGATGTATTTCCACAAATGGGACACGAATGATCGACATGAATGTGGGATTGGTGATCGGTAGATGCACGTCAAGGAACGTGTATGAGTTCGATGTTTGAATTAGAATGACGTGCGAGAGTGAGAGAGACGACGTATGGCGGACGATGTAAAGACGTGGAAGACGACGCTTTAAGAAAATAATTAATATAGAAGAACTATACAAATCCCTGGCTTTATTTGGAACCCCATCCCACATGAATGATTGACCCGTGATAACTTTGTGGATAAGAATGTGTTTTTTTAATTGGTGATGGGTTTCTTGGCTTCACACCGAGCTCTAGAGTTGAGAGGAAACCTACGATGGAGCAAGCTTTTTTTTTGTAGCAGACGAGCCGACGGATCACCTGATAGTAAGCGATTACCGCCGCCCATGAACACCTGCAATACCAGTGGTGTCACAAGTGCGCTGCTTACCTTTTAACCCCCCATCCCCTGGATTGGGCCTCCGGTACCCTCACTCACGCAGCGAAACACAGCGCTTGCACTGCTTCACGCCGGTTTTCTGTGAGGACGTGGTTTTACTCCCGTCGAGCCGGCCCTTCATGCCGAAGCGTGGCTATCTTTCAGAAAAATGTTCAGACTCACGAATGAATGTATGAAAGGCATCATCTCATTTCATTTAATGATTGAAGAGCTTTTTGACTTGTCAACATAAATGACAGTGTCATGTCAATAAGAAAGAAATTATAGAATTTTGTTGAAAAAAATGTAAATCGTGCGCAAATAAATATACGTTGTGGGCATTTATTATTTGGTACAGTCAACTCCAAAAATATGTATACACTTTAGGACCTTGTCACAATACTTACCTATAAGAAAGTAGAGGTCAACTTTCTTATATTATATATTGTGACAACGTCCTAAAGTGTATACATGTTTTTGGAGTTGACTGTACAAGGATTACTACTTGCGTGTTTCCACTGCAGCACAGCGCGGCACACGCTAGACTAAATTACTATTTATCTAAGGGATGTTCCTACCTATATGAGGCGACAAAAGTGAATCCTACTGTGTGTTTCGTGATATTAAAGCCTATTGTTGCCATTTATTGCAGATTTCTTTGGAATAAACGTATATCAGAAATTCTTTGCGCCATAGCAGTGCGACAGTACCCACAATAGGGTATTTGACTAAGCTCGACATTTTACAAAATATAAATATTATATCAAAATATAGGTAAATATGTGCCAATATAGCAGAACATTTCAATAAAAAATATAACGTAGGTATTGTCGGTTTTATGGTCATTCAAAGATTCATGGGCAAGTCCATTTTGAAAGTATGAAATTATTAAAAAATAATTATACCATTGAATAACCCATACAATTTGCACCAACTATTATAACAGAACCATTGACACGCCGTGTGGTCCCCGGCAGAGTAGAATAGACCACCCTCACTCTTACCGAGGTGTCGTAAAAGGCGACTAAGGTAAAGCTGCTGGCATGATCAACAGCAGCCAGAGAAGGAAAACTCTGCATTTATATCAAAACCCTCACCAACCCGTCTGCCAAGCGTGGTGAGTATGGCAATTACCCCTCATGTGATTGAGGGAGGCCCGTGCCCCAGCAGTGGGGACTTAAATGGGCTGACGATGATGAAGTCCTACAGACAGTGGCTTATAGGTAATCCGAAAACACGAAACGCTTGCGCGATGTAATCGACACCTAGCGCCATCTATTGGTATTAAGTGGAACTAATGTCCCGAAACGAATTGCGGGCGGGCCACTAGTCACTTATAAAAAGCTCGCTTCATTGTAGTCTTCTTCTAAACTCTGTGACAGTTCAGTTTAAAGCTAAGAGCAATCAATAATATAATAACTTATTGTAATTTAATTATTAACTTTCTAAAGACCTAAGTTGTCTTCAGAGTCTCCATAAAAGCGGAGTTATTGGTGCTAAGGTAACTCGATAATAACTTATTGCTGCGAGTTTCGAGCGCTCCATTATACCTACTCATACTTGACTTAGTTGATCGTACTGTCCGATACAGATAGGGTTGGTTTCAGGTGTCCCAATTTTAATAAGTTTATCGTATATTTCCCAAACTTGACACGATAATCGACGTGAATGTGGTTGGGGAGCGTTAGATGCACGTCAAGGAACCGTGTACTGAGGTTCGATGTTGTCGAATTAGAATGACGTCGGAGTGAGAGAGACGACGTATGGCGGGACGATTGTAAAGACGTGTAAGACGACGCTTTAGAAAATAAATTAATATAGAAGAACTATACAAATCCCTGGCTTTATTTGGACCCCATCCCCCATGAATGATGGACCCGTGATAACTTTGTGGATAAGAATTGTGTTTTTTTTATTGAAGATGGGTTTCCGCTCGGCTTCAGACCGAGCTCTAGAGTTGAGAGGAAACTACGATGGAGCAAGCTTTTTTTTGTAGCAGACGAGCCGACGGATCACCTGATAGTAAGCGATTACCGCAGCCCATGAACACCTGCAATACCAGTGTGTCACAAGTGCGCTGCTTACCTTTTAACCCCCCATCCCCTGGATTGGGCCACCGGTACCCTCACTCACGCAGCGAAACACAGCGCATGCACTGCTTCACGCCGGTTTTCTGTGAGGACGTGGTATTACTCCCGTCGAGCCGGCCCTTCATGCCGAAGCGTGGCTATCTTTCAGAAAAATGTTCAGACTCACGAATGAATGTATGAAAGGCATCATCTCATTTCATTTAATGATTGAAGAGCTTTTTGACTTGTCAACATAAATGACAGTGTCATGTCAATAAGAAAGAAATTATAGAATTTTGTTGAAAAAATTGTAAATCATGTGCAAATAATATACGTTGTGGGCATTTATTATTTGGTACAGTCAACTCCAAAAATATGTATACACTTTAGGACCTTGTCACAATACTTACCTATAAGAAAGTAGAGGCTCTACTTTCTTATAGTTAAGTATTGTGACAAGGTCCTAAAGTGTATACATATTTTTGGAGTTGACTGTACAAGGATTACTACTTGCGTGTTTCCACTGCAGCACAGCGCGGCACACGCTAGACTAAATTACTATTTATCTAAGGGATGTTCCTACCTATATGAGGCGACAAAATTGAATCCTACTGTGTGTTTCGTGATATTAAAGCCTATTGTTGCCATTTATTGCAGATTTCTTTGGAATAAACGTATATCAGAAATTCTTTGCGCCAGAGCAGTGCGACAGTACCCACAATAGGGTATTTGACTAAGCTCGATATTTTACAAAATACAAATATTTTATCAAATTATTATGTGCCAATAGCAAAACATATCATTAAAAAATATAACGTCTTATCGGTTTTATGGCCATTCAAAGATTCATGGGCAAGTCCATTTTGAAAGTATGAAATTATTAAAAAAATAATTATACCATTGAATAACCCATACCATTTGCACCAATATTTAAAACAGAACCATTGACATACCTACATGAAACATTTGATATAGCTACCATACAAAATTCAAATAAAATGCATACAAAATATTTGTTTGTGACGTCACATCTCAGTAGCGATTTGTATGGAGCGTTTTGGGTTTGCCCAAAATAATGTGATTTTAAAGTTGTGATATCTCAGGTAGTTTAAATAAGAATCAAGTAATTCTTTCAACGATGTTTCTATAATTGAGAGACAGAGAAAAAAAAATAGACAAATACCGTATTGTAGAGTTAATTATTGTGTGGTTTTGTTGGTCTGGTTCCCCAGAAGTTCTGGTTCCCCTGGGTTACGAAGGTCAGACTAATTGCCAGACTCACTAAATCCTGTATCATGGTCCAAGCGTAGGTCACCGGGCTGCAAAGCAACCGCAGACGAAACAGGAAATAACACGATAAGATAAATAAGTAAACAAATCCTCAAAAGAAACATTGATATCAATACCTAGATTTATTTATTTATTTAACTACAAAAAAAAAACGAACTGTCCCAATCTGTCCATTACCAAGTTTTCCTACCTAAGTCCTGCCCAGGTGTCTACACAGCTTTTAGTTAAATGTTTGATATTAACCACTTTAGTTTCAAAACGAGATCTAAAGTTACTACCGTACTAAAGTTCATACCATCCCATTCTAACGCGTAATGTTAATTCTTTTTTTATTATTATTAATTATCACATACAAACACTTTTGACAAGCAATCACGTTAATGGCATTGTATAAACCGCTGAGGTTTGTCCACAATGCTGGGTTTTACGTCAGCCTATTGCTCGCATTAAATCCAAAAATCTGCGAGTCTACGAGTAGTACCTATTACAAATAAAAATTACAAAGAAACTATTAATTTAAGTTCCATTTATACATTACCAAAGAAGTGGAAACCAGGTAAATGTTCTCCTTATTCATAAGAAAGTGTAATTTTAATTTCGCTTTTAAATTCTTACAATTTATATTAGATTTTGAAGAAGGCGGTAGTTGGTTCATCAACCGGGGCACCAAGTATTGAGTAGTTTGGCGACCATATACATTACGGGCTTGCGAAGTGCGCAATCGTCCTTGGGCTATTGCACGTGTGAATACAGGTTGTTCGACTTTATTCTGTTTATTTAGGATTAAAATAATGTTCTTTTAAAAGAATACATTTGAATCGAGATTGTACCAAAAGAACTTTACAATATTTAAAAAGGCCAGTCTCATTATTTCGAAAATGTTCATTGATTACTGGGGGAACAATTAGTTTTAAGATTTTAAGCTGGAGTTTATATAAGTTATCGATGTCAGCTTTGAAAGTGCGTCCATAGCTACTGATACCATATTGTATGTAAGATTCGGCCAATGAGTTGTATAAGGTTAGTTTAACTTTGTAGGGGATACGGCTATTTAGGATGTACATGTTAGCCAGGAATTGTCTCAGTTTGTTACATACGTGCTCAACATGTTGACCCCAGTTTAAGTGGTTATCTATATTAAGTCCAAGGTAAGTATACGAATTGACATGCTCAATCGGAGGGCAGGTGCATCCTTGTGAACAGTTGGAATGCATACAGCTATGATTGTGGGCCTTCAAGTTTTCGATTGACGGACAATTTAGATATGGAGATTTAATATGCACAAGCTTGGTTTTGTTCACATTTAACACCAGGCCGGCGTCATGACCCCACTTACTGAGGTTGTCGAAATCCGATTGCAGGAGTTGATATGCCACTTTAAGATCTGATCTACCAATCACTAGACAGGTATCATCAGCATACTGGTAACAGTTACAATGCGCTATGATACTTCTCATATTATTGACGTATAATAGGAAATGAAACGGCCCCAAGACCGAACCTTGCGCAGTTCAATATGTAGCTTCAAGCATTTCACTGTAGGTGTTGCATATCTTGACACAGTATTTCCGATTTTATAGATAACTCTTACACCAGTTTAGCAACGGTCCACGTATGCCAAACTCGTCAAGCCTTGTTACAAGCTTTGTCTGATCCAGTGTGTCAAATGCGCGGGAAAAATCTATAAATAGAACGAGGACGTTCTTCTTATCGTTGAGGTATTCATTCACCTCATCTGTAAATTTAGAAAGAAGCTCTGCGGTACCTTTCCCTTGTTGGAAACCAAACTGGTTGTGGTAGATAATATTATGTTTTCTAAAGTAGGTAGGTATGTATTTGTTCACAGATCTTCTTAGATCGGGTTTTGTAATAAGGGGAAAAGTGTCCCATCTAAGGTGACACGAACGAAGGAGGCTCAACACTAGTCACAATCTGAGGAGAAAACTAGTAATTAATCTACGACAAAGTTTCTAGTTCTGCTCCGTTCCGATCCAATGGCGGCGCCTGGTTCGGTTTAGTTTAATCGTTGCGATTCATTAAAATGTTTGTTGACAATTCAGTTTGATCGGAATGCTTGATGGGTGTAATTGAGCATCGTACACTTATCGGGTAAAGACTTAAGCGTGACGTAACGTCACCCGCAACACCAACACCGAAAGTACTAGAACTAGAAAGTTTTTGTTGGACGCAAAGAGTATTTAGTACAATTTTATTATTAATTACTAATGAAAGCATTTCAAAGGAAAGCATTTATTTATTTGCATAGAACAGGTACAGTACATGATGGTATATATGAAATAAGAATCTCTATTCAGTTAATAATATTAACATGCAAAATGGTTACAATTATAAAATTCATTGGCCTGTGTGGTCCCGGCAGAGTAGAATAGGCCACCCTCACTCTTACCGAGGTGTCGTAAAAGGCGACTAAGTTAAAGCTGCTGGCATGATCATCAGCACCCAGAGAAGGAAAACTCTGCATTTATATCAAAACCCTCGCCAACCCGTCTGCCAAGCGTGGTGAGTATGGCAATTACCCCTCATGTGATTGAGGGAGGCCCGTGCCCCAGCAGTGGGGACTTAAATGGGCTGATGATGATGATGATGATAGCGCGTACGCATTTTTTTGGGCAATGAATACTTTATTGGCTATTGGACTATTTCCCCATAATAGGAGCCCATACGACAAGTTAGAAGCAATATAACCATACTAAGCCGACAAGGTTACATTCAGTGATGTTATTTTAGTCAGTCATCTTAGAACGTAAACATATCTATTGATTTTGTTACATGCGTTTTGCACATGTGTTTTAAAATTCAAATTTTCGTCTAATGCGATCCCTAAAAATGTAACACTGTCAGCTCTCTTGACGGTCATTTCGTCATTAATTACATTTAAATCACGTGTATAATCAACTCCAAAAATATGTATACACTTCAGGACCTTGTCACAATACTTACCTATAAGAAAGTAGAGGTCTACTTTCTTATATTATATATTGTGACAACGTCCTAAAATGTATACATATTTTTGGAGTTGACTGTACGTCCTTTTAAAAGTTCTGCTAAATGTAAAATATAAACAATGCGATAGTGACTGAAAAATATAGCGTCCATAGACATTTTTTTTTTCTCTTTTAGTTTTTCTTTTCGCTTGGAAGGTGACATCCATAGACAGCTGACTGCATAATATTATTACTTACTTACTTATTATTGTTCCTATAAACTTCGTTTTCAAACAGTTTATGTAATAAAGTGATGTTTCTTTGTATCTTCGTTTTTTTTTGACAAAAAGAACGAGGATAAAAAAAAACATTACCTTTTTGTTGTCTTTTGTTATTTTTCACATTCTTTCTTATTTGTCACATTTAAAAATTGATTTCGTCAGTCACTCAAGGTCCAAACCGAAAACCAGCGCGGCAGCGGCTGCAAACCGCTGCAGTACATGCTGAGCTTGGACCTTGTTGGCCACTTCACTTTGTTTCTTTCCTTCTTCCTTGATAGATAGATACACTTTATTGCACAAAATTACAGATCAATAGTCAATGGTATTATACTAGTTGTAGTTGTATGGCTCCTTGGTCACTAATTTGTATATTAACTAATTTTATTTGATTTTGTTTGCCGTGTGGTCCCCGGCAGAGTAGAATAGGCCACCCTCACTCTTACCGAGACTAAGGTAAAGCTGCTTGCATGATCATCAGCACCCAGAGAAGGAAAACTCTGCATTTATATCAAAACCCTCGCCAACCCGTCTGCCAAGCGTGGTGAGTATGGCAATTACCCCTCATGTGATTGAGGAGGCCCGTGCCCCAGCAGTGGGGACTTAAATGGGCTGATGATGATGATGGGCGTTTAAGATTCAACTCCTAAGATTGTAATATTGCCCTAACCTCACACCCCAAATTAGTAAATTGCTTAGCGCTCAAGCAAGCGCTAACTCACGTTACGCGCTAATCAAATATCTCGAGCGTATGACGCACTATTCACATAATGTCGCCCGACATTGGTATTTTACGCTTCAATGTTCTATAATTTCTAGGCATTAGTAAATCTAAACCTACTCTTACACATGCTCATTTGCAGCATGCGTAAAAAGTTTTGGGTACAGTATCCTAAAAAACGTTATAATTATAAAATCGGCGAGCAAAACCTAGGTAAGTACTTATACGCACACAATACGCCGGCCACTTTTAAAACTAAAATCAGCGAACGGGAAAATTCGTCCGCAATTTATTTATTCGCCCTCTCCAAAACTGCTTCCAGCCGGATTTCCCGGGAAACCGTGCTGTACATTGCACATGCACCAGTGATTAATTCCCGTAAACCTGTATACGGTATTTGCCGAAGTCCTACCAAACCACAGTATAACCATTCGCCAGTAAGAAGACTCAAAAACCACGACTAGCCGTTAATCCTACGCCCGATTACTTTTGATCATTTCACCTGTTTTCCAATAAAAAGTATGAGGGTAAGGGAATAGAGCCGTGTGGTCCCGGCAGAGTAGAATAGGCGACCCTCACTCTTACCGAGGTGTCGTTAAAAGGCGACTAAGGTAAAGCTGCTGGCATGATCATCAGCACCCAGAGAAGGAAAACTCTGCATTTATATCAAAACCCTCGCCAACCCGTCTGCCAAGCGTGGTGAGTATGGCAATTACCCCTCATGTGATTGAGGGAGGCCCGTGCCCCAGCAGTGGGGACTCAAATGGGCTGATGATGAAGGGAATAGAGAGTGCACTTACGTCGGTGTACTATAATATCTCCTGAGTTCTGAAGCCCAATTCTCGTGCTCATGATATTATGAAAACATGTCGGATGTAACATGAATTCCATACAAAAATACTTATATTTTAGTGGTATATGTCGTATGATGACAAATGTCGCGAGCCCGAGAATCGGGCTCCTGGAGCCCAAATCTCGTGCTCGGGATATTTTGAAAACATGGCGGATATCACCTTAAAACCATACAATAAAACTATATTTTAGTGATATATGTCGTATGAAAATAAATGTCACGATCCCGAGAATAGGGCTCCTGAAATCCATACAAAAAACTTTGTTTTAGTGATATATGACGTATGATGATAAATGTCACGAGCATGAGAATTGAGCTCCATGGCTGACCGTTGAAATTGGTTAATCTTAGCTGGTGTTAGCAACTTTATTTTTATGAGTCATTTTTCTCTACATTTTTACGTGCTGTGATTCCTAATCAAATTGTCATGTGATTGTGACAAGTAAACATTGTTTTGTACATATTTCTTTCCATAAAATACATGATTTCAGCCGCGTTTCTCACATTCCCTATTAGTATACAGTCTACCAGCATCACAAGTAGTTATCAACTGGGTAGGTTCATAGTTAGAAAGTTCATTTTCATTTAAATGACAAGATATTTTGATAGCTCTCACTCATATCAGGTTTTTTTTTACAGACGAGTAGACGGATCAGCTGATAGTAAGCGATTGCCGCCACCCACCCGCGACTCCGTAGCGTTAGCCGTGTGGTCCCGGCAGAGTAGAATAGGCCACCCTCACTCTTACCGAGGTGTCGTAAAAGGCGACTAAGGTAAAGCTGCTGGCATGATCATCAGCACCCAGAGAAGGAAAACTCTGCATTTATATCAAAACCCTCGCCAACCTGTCTGCCAAGCGTGGTGAGTATGGCAATTACCCCTCATGTGATTGAGGGAGGCCCGTGCCCCAGCAGTGGGGACTTCAAGGGGCTGACGATGATGATGACCCGCGACACCAGTGAAAAAGTGCGCTGCCAACCTTAAAACCCCCCTTTCCCACGGATTGGGCCTGTGGTACCCTCACTCACGCAGCAAAACACAGAAGTAGGTACAGCTATCGGGAGCTTTAGGACTCACTAACCCATCTTGGCGTGTAATTCTCTCCGTACTAACTAAAAGCTCTGGAGCCCCAGGTACACTTAGACCTGGTAATTAATCTGACTGACCGTCACAACTCTTTTCAACAACAAAACCAGACCAACTGAATCATGGTGATTTCGACCGTTTAACTAGCCAACATACTAGTACTTATTTATTGGTTGTGGTGACTAATGTGGTGAATTTTCGGCTTGACTCTTGCACAGCCGACGCTTTGAAGTGCGACCTACCTCTGTAACCACTGCGCCACCCAGGCAGTCGGTGACTAAGATTTTTTATACTGTGGCAAAAATAAACGGTAAATTTAGTAAAAAAAGTAAACCAAAGCGGTTGCAGTGTTAAAATTTATTTTACTGAGGTTGCAGAGCTGTACGTATTACTTATTGGTTGGGATTAAGATTTAATTTCGAATAGCACCTATTTAGCGCCTGGAGCCCAATTCTGGGATTTCGATATGAAAAAACATGGCGGATATCACCCGAAAACCATACAAAAAAACTATGTTTTGGTGATATATGTCGTATGAAAATAAATATCACGAGCACGAGAATTGGGCTCCTGATATGTCCAAATGTGTTGTTTTAAATTGCCCATTGTAAATTAAATTCAATCACGCGGTTCATTTACCTTTCCCTTTTATGATGGCCGTTGGTTTTTTCTTTTAATTAACTTGTATTGAATGAAAACTTACAACATGAGATGAGTCATTTTGAAATATATTTTTATGAGATAGGGGGCAGACGAGCAGACGGATCACCTGACTATAGATTCATCATCATCATCATCAGCCCATTTAAGTCCCCACTGCTGGGGCACGGGCCTCGCTCAATCACATGAGGGGTAATTGCCATACTCACCACGCTTGGCAGACGGGTTGGCGAGGGTTTTGAAATGCAGAGTTTTCCTTCTCTGGGCGCTGATGATCATGCCAGCAGTTTTACCTTAGTCGCCTTTTACGACACCTCGGTAAGAGTGAGAGTGGCCTATTCTACTCTGCCGGGGATCACACGGCCAGACTATAGATTATCAGATAATAATATGTGTAAAATGCTTTTCAAAATTGTTTCCCTATGATTTCTTACTTTGAAAATAAAAACATGAATGTTTATAAAGTAGTGTATGAGACTGCACATGACTCGATAAAACACTCGCAAAGGCTCGTTTTTCAAATAATCTCGCCAAGGTCCGTTTTATAAATCTCGCTCGTGTTTTAATAACCATTTACCCTTAATAATGAAAGTCATATAAACTATTTAAGTACTTATTATAAAAATAGAATACTGTCCGCTCCTTAATCCTTTATCATTTATTATTAATTAAAAAGTGTAATAGTATCAATACGGGGATTAACACGATATTTATTATGTGACACAGCCGTGGTCACGAGCGGACCACGGCTGCTGTAACGTAGCCGAAACGTCGAGCCAAATATGTGAGTACACAATGTTGTTTCACATAATAAATATCGTGTTAATCCCCGTATTGATACATTATAGTTATAATGCAACGCGAAAATCTAAAATAATAAAAAAAAAACTAATTAAAAAGTGGACGCCTTTGGCGTGAATCAATTTTCCGCGTACGCGTTGGACCCAACATTTTTGCATGGTTATTTAATAAATAGTATAAGTATTTTTTGGCCGTGTGGTCCCCGGCATAGTAGAATAGGCCCTCACTCTTACCGAGGTGTCGTAAAAGGCGTCTAAGGTAAAGCTGCTGGCATGATCATCAGCACCCAGAGAAGGAAAACTCTGCATTTATATCAAAACCCTCGCCAACCCGTCTGCCAAGCGTGGTGAGTATGGCAATTACCCCTCATGTGATTGAGGGAAGCTCGTGCCCCAGCAGTGGGGACTTAAATGGGCTGATGATGATAAGTATTTGCCGAGAGGTTCAAATCCCGAATTTTTTTAAAATAGATGCGGTTTAAAAATTTAAGTCGATTGGCGTCGCTAGTGTGCCCTACCCGTCACCTTAAGTTTTATTGTATAATATATGACAATAGTATAAGTTCTGTAACCTTTTTGTACAATAAAGAGTGTAAGGGTTTTACAATAAGAGTTAGGATTTTTTTATGCTTGAGGTAGACAAACGAGCAAGCAAGTTACCTGATGGAAAGTAATCAACGCCGCCCATGAACATCCACGAAATCAGGATTGATTTGAACGAGGACTGATGGATGGAAAGTCACTGGTAAGAAACACTGAGAGTTTATTCTAAGATAGACACGAATATACAGAAAAGGTAGGCTTGACAAAAATAGCGACATATGGTAAGCTTAGATAATGTGTGAATTTTTTAATATGGTAAGAATTGTGTGAGTAAATACGCGCTATTGGTACGATGATCGGTTAAACGCTAAGTTATTAGTTAATAATTATAATAAATCGTATGAACACCCCAACTTGGAGCATATTCGACTGGCCGGATGGCGCAATTGGTAGTGACCCTGCCTCTTACGCCAAAGGTCGTGGGTTCGATCCCCACCCTGGACAAACATTCGTGCGATGAACACTTGTGTTTGTTCGGCGTCTGGGTGTAATATATGTATTTAAGTATATATGTGTGATCCTCTGTTGTCTAATATCTGTAACACAAGTGCTTACGCTACTTAGTACGGAATCAGGTCAATGAATGAGATGTTGTGAGAATTATTATTATTATTATTATATTCGGGTCAAATTACAGACACGCCGCGACATGCAATGCAATGTACGGTCAGAGATCGTACAAATATTAATATATAGGGTGTATCTGTGAACATTTACGTCCCTTTAACCACGTGTTCTATCAACCATTTGAACAACATTTGTTCTATGACTTTTGGAAATTCGCATAAGAAAATTTCAACTTCTCATACAAAGTCGGTCACGTGACTTTTTTATAATATGTTTGTCGAAAAAAATTTCGACTTATTTTGAAAAGCCGAAGAACAAATGTTGTTCAGAACGGTTGGTAGAACACGTAGTTAAAGGGATGTAAATGTCCACAGATACACCCTGTTTACATCTATCTAACAGGTCTCACCGGGTCCTATCCTGCCCCACTGTGGCTACGCTCATAGCTCTAGCCCTGCCAATAACTTTACACTCGCTTTAACACAAGCTACCTTCATCATCATCATCATCGTCAGCCCATTTAGGTCCCCACTGCTGGGGCACGGGCCTCCCACAATCACATGAGGGGTAATTGCCATACTCACCACGCTTGGCAGACGGGTTGGCGAGGGATTTGATATAAATGCAGAGTTTTCCTTCTCTGGGTGCTGATGATCATGCCAGCAGCTTTACCTTAGTCGCCTTTTACGACACCTCGGTAAGAGTGAGGGTGGCCTAGTCTACCACCGCCAAGCCACCTTGCTACAGCTTTAATAATACTTAAAGTAATATCAATAAAACGATAAGGCGATTTAAGCCAAACCATTCTAATCCTTGTCAACCAGTCGTGAAACTAATCAAATCAGCCCGCAGAGATTGCTGCGGCATAAACCCGCCTCGTAAAGGTGGCGCAACAGGCCTAATGGGCACCCTAATAAAACAGACTGACCGTTAAGTGATACTCCCCGTTCACTAAGTCAGGGTGCGATGGTAATAAAATAGAGTCGGGGTGTTGGAGACCACAAGCTATTGGGACAGGTTTCATAGGTTAGGCCTAAATTGTACATTGTATAGATAGATAGATACTATTTATTGCACAACATACAAAACTTAAAAGCTAGGTATCATCGTCAGCCCATTTAAGTCCCCACTGCTGGGGCACGGGCCTCCCTTAATCACATGAGGGGTAATTACCATACTCACCACGCTTGGCAGACGGGTTGGCGAGGGTTTTGATTTAAATGCAGAGTTTTCCTTCTCTGGGTGCTGATGATCATGCCAGCAGCTTTACCTTAGTCGCCTTTTACGACACCTCGGTAAGAGTGAGGGTGGCCTATTCTACTCTGCCGGGCACCACACGGCCACAAAGCTAGGTATACAGAGATACAATGTACAATTTAGGCGGTCTTATCGCTGGGAGCGATCTCTACCAGACAACCTTCAGGTAAAGGACATTAGATAGAAGAGGGGAGGGTGGTGCAATTAGGGATTGCAATTGCTGGATCCAGCATCTTGCAATCCAGCTGGATCCAGCGCTTTTTTGAACATGCTGGATCCAGCACGCAGTGCTGGATCCAGCGATGCGGATCCGCAAACGCATCAATTCCAATTATTTGCTTTTGAATTGCCGCCATTTTCAAAACAGCGCGGAGGGCGATGCGACAGAATCAAAGAACGGCGTCTCTCCGAAGTAACTGGTACGTTAGTGTAATTGAAAAATATAAAAAAGTTTAAAGAAGCGGTTATTAAAGCCTGGCTATTATCCTGTACCAAATAAGAATGCGATGCGGCAGGAGATGAAAACTCTGCTACAACGAGTGACTAAACAATAGATTGTAGGGCCGCCGGTGCGAGAAGATATTATGGATTTTATGGAGGAGGGTCTAGATAATGACGCAGAAGTGGCACAACCTTCACCAATGACTTTGGAGCAGGAGCTTGAAATGGAGCTCAAAAAATAGAAAGAAAACTTTAATCAAGCAAAACCTAGTGCACAACTCAGAAACCTTATCTAAAATGTTATATGAGGTTAATTATTTCATTTTAAGTCGATTTTTTTGATGTAAATTGATTAAAAAAGCAAAGAAAACATTGATAATTATATGATATCACCAAATAAGTGGAATATTTCATAGATTTATCGTAAAAAGTAAAAAATTAATAAAAAAAGGCTCAAAATGGCGTCTTTCTATTTTCGTTCCACATTTTGCTGGATCCGCGCTGGATCCAGCTGGATTCAGGTCAATCCAGCAAAAATCCAGCTGGATTGAAAACGCCGCTGGATCGCAATCCCTAGGTGCAATCCTTTTGATTATGAACATTGATTAAGTAAATGTATGGTATAAATACATATATCTAGATTGTATCTCTGTATACCTAGCTTTTAAGTATTGTTTGTTGTGCAATAAAGAGTATCTATCTATCTATCTATAGGTGGGCTAATTTGAAGCCGCCCCGTCACACAACGCGTGTGAAAGAGAGGGAAACCCCGATTCGGTCGTAACGTCTGCTTTAAATTAGGCCATCAAGCTCGGTATTCACCCTATGACGCATTTTATGGCTGCCTCGGTGGCGCAGTGATTAGTGGGTCGCACTTTAAAGCGACTGCGCAAGAGGTCCCGGGTTCGATCCCCGGGTCGGGCTAAAAATTTGTACCTAAGTTTTCGGTAAGAAATACTTATTGGCAGCCCGAAGTCTGGAAATTGGCGGTCTTGTACCCCCGTGCCTCGGAAAGCACGTTAAGCCGTTGATCCCGCGCCCAATCCCATTCCATCGGAATACGAGTGTAAGGGACTAGAGAGTGCACTTGTGTTTGCGCACACACTTGAGCACTATAATATATCTTGCGTACGTGGCTGATCGTTGAGATTGGCCGCCGTAGCCGTAATCGGTTGGAGGATATTATTATTATTCATCATCATCATCATCAGCCCATTTAAGTCCCCACTGCTGGGGCACGGGCCTCCGTCAATCACATGAGGGGTAATTGCCATACTCACCACGCTTGGCAGACGGGTTGGCGAGGGTTTTGATATAAATGCAGAGTTTTCCTTCTCTGGGTGCTGATGATCATGCCAGCAGCTTTACCTTAGTCGCCTTTTACGACACCTCGGTAAGAGAGAGGGTGGCCTATTCTACTCTGCCGGGGACCACACGGCACATTTATTATTATTATGACGCATTTGGTAGGTGACCTGCCTCATACGCCAAAAGTCGCAAATTCTATTCCCAGTGTCGCCAACAATCATGCGATGAACACTTGTATTTGTTCGGTGTCTGCTTGTGATAGATATATTTTGTATGTAGATATTCCTTTATTTTTTGATATCCCAGGTTTAGCATATGAGATGTTGAAGAATCTTTAGGTCTTAGCAACGACAAGCTTTTGGTAAAGGTTTCGGGCTCAGAAATTATCTGAGCGACGGAATCATGATATCTTTTTCGACTGAAACATGTCCATGTGTCATTAGAATTTTCAAAATCTCAATGTATGGGGACTTGACATTAGCATCTGTTAATTTACTTCGTCTAATTAATAATCGGAGGCCTAATCTAAAGCAGACGCACTTGGAACTTTCTTTGTTTGGAAGCGACAGCTATATTCTCGTTCGTTACGGGACGGCTTTAAATTAAGCCACCAGTGCTCGCACTGTAATCGATCGAACGTTCAATCCGATACATCGACGCAATTAAACTGATCACTCCTATCGACGGGTTGACGTCGTCACCACATCGAGAAACATTCCAGCACTATAACGATAGTTTATTCACCCTGTATAATGCCTTTGAGCACAGCTGACCGAAGACAAAAAGGAATATCTATATATTCCTTTTTGTCCTATGTATATTCCTTTTTGAAGGCTATCCTTCAAAGTTTAGGTCCAAATTTTTATTACAACATCTCAACATTAACCTGATTCTGTATTTACACTCACACAAAACCGGCGTGAAGCAGCACTGTGCTGTGCTTCGCTGCGTGAGTGAGGCTACTGGAGGCCCAATCCCGGGGAAAGGGGGGTTTAAAGGTTGGCAGCGCACTGGTGTTGCAGGAGTCCATGGGTGGCGGCAATCGCTTACTATCATGTGATCCGTCTGCTCGTCTGCCACCTAACACATTAAAAAAATTAGCAAAAAGTGATAAAGCACTGAAGGGTAAGGCGGAAGCGGAAGCCTAAAAGCCGTAAACTAGGATTCCACCTGTACCATCTGGATAGGTGAAAATCCACTACCGTGCGCTTCACACGTAATGTTTTGCCACGCACCTCCTCATTGTGGAATCAACTTCCCGCAGCGGTATTTCCCAACCGGTACGACATTGAGATCTTCAAGAAACGAGCCTATACCTTCCTAAAAGGCCGGCAACGCATTTCCACTCCCTCTGGTTTGGCTGATGTCCATGGGCGGCGGTGATCAGTTACCATCAGGTAATTGCCTCCCTTTCTCATAAAAAAAACGTATTTTTACCCCTATGCCCACAACACCTAGTCACTAAATAGTTCTCACGCAGCCACCCCCTTGGAGGCTTTGCTGGCCCGAGAGGGCGTGATCGGGAGATATCCGGCACACATTTGTGGTTGGTGTTTGGTGGTTAGTGGATGGTGGTGATTGAAAGCATTGTACTGTTTCCCACATTCTTTCTAATTTATCTTTTATCTCAATTCATGTGTTCCGATTTTATAACACATAAAATTGTAGAATTTAAAAAATACCTTGTTTTAAATAAGTATCTCCGGAATCTACAGGGAGAATAGTATTGTGACAAGGCAAAAAACATGTAAGTATTCATCTTTTTGAATAAAATAAGAAAGTCAGCTTACTTTTTTTTATGTGATAGGTAGCAGACGAGCAGACGGATCACTTGATGGTAAGCGATTGTCGCCGCCCATGGACCGCTACACCAGTGGAGTCTTGCGCTGCCAACCTTTAAACGCTCCTTTCCCCGGATTGAGACTGTTAGGTATCATTAAGGAGGATCGGAGTCATTAAGAGTCCTTTGACTTCATATAATACAAGCCAGAGGTACCTAAAATCCCTTAGCAGTAAACTGGCTAACATATAGGGACCTTTTCGGTTCGGCAGTATTTGTCGATCAACAGAGCCGACCCGACGCAATCACTTGTCTGCGATTCCCGAACATCTATTCACATTTGTTCCAATTTACAGCCCACAAAAGGTCCTAAAACCGGACATTACTGAATCGGTGTCCCCTCCTTTTCACACGCGCTGTGGATTCCTTTGTTTCGATGAGACAGGTATACATTATTATAAACCACCTGCTTTACAGATTTAGGCTGGTTTATGTGACTCACAGATGTGAAGCTTTAACAAACTGAGCCTTTTCATAGAAAGACAGACTTGAAAAATTGCGCGAAGCCGTTAGTACTGAAGTGACGTGCCGGGTGACTTTCTTTCTCTACCGCACCCGTATAGGGGTGCATTAAAGCTGCGTCAGGGGCTGGTTGGATCTCTTTCACACTTTGAGACGTTTTTTTACGAACATGGCACATTCCGTTTAAAGCGCGCTTTTCTAGTTCCATTTTTTTATGTGATTGGTGGCAGACGAGCAGCTGGATCACCTGATGGTAAGCGATTGCCACCGCCCATGGACACCCGTGACACCAGTGGGATCAAAAGTGCGCTGCTTGCCATTAAACCCCCTTTTCCTCCGGATTGAGCCTCCGGTACCCTCACTCACGAAGCGAAACACAGTACCTACAGTGCTGCTTCACGCCAGTCTTCTTTGAGGTCATGGTATCGGTCGAAAGGGCCCATTCATGCCGAAAAGTGGCTCTTCCACGGTCAAAGATGATGTAACTAGGCCCAAATCGAACGATATGCTATCTGGGAATATTCGTAGGATTTTATATTTATATCTATTAACGCCATCTGTTGGTAATTCACCTACAAATGTAAAGCTAATGTTAAGTTGAAGGGTGATACTAAAAAGAGAACTTGGAGTTTAGTACGAATTCAGGAGCCCAATTCTCGTGCTTGTGATATTTATTTTCATACGACATGCATAACTAAAACACATTTTTTTTGTATGGTTTTCAGGTGATATCCGCCATGTTTTCAAAATGTCACGAGCACGAGATTTGGGCTCCAGAACAATATATAGGTAATATGTTATCTATGCATTTTTTTTTCGTACAAGTATTTGGTGGGTAGGGTGTTTTCTATGTACGTATTATACGTATGTATTTACAAATTACAAATCCAATCATAGTAGCGATGACACCCTGATATATGTATATATATATATGACTTAATGTAATATGTTATGATGACACATGTTTATGGTAAATAAAATATCATTATCTTTATCTTTTATCTTTAACACAGCGGGTAATTCTTTTGAGGTAGCCACTTAGGCGTATTAATTAAATAAGCCGCAAGATTACCAGCTTAAGAGGTACGAGCCGGCGTAAAGCGGAGACTTGAGAATAACCCACTTAAGTGGCTGAAAAGCGGAAACGAATTACAAGGAACTTCAAGGCGACGGGTACCCCTAACTAGCGACGCTAATCGATTTAAATAGTTAGCTAATAATCCGGATCTATTTTGAGCAATACCGGAGCTCTAGTCTCTAGCAAACGTTTATACTATTTATTTAATAATTATGCACTACTTATCTATCTATCTACCTCGGACAAAAAGTCCAGCTTGGTAAGTCCAACTTCCAGAAAGAGGTCGATCGACGAATCCAACTCGGCTGGGCTGTGTTCGGGAAGCTACGCAGCATATTTTCGGCAGATCTACCGCAGTGTCTCAAGACGAAAGTCTTCAATGCGTGTGTGTTGCCAGTGATGACATACGGAACCGAAACGTGGCCGCTTAAAATGTGCCGATTAAGGAGGCTCAAAGTCACCCAGAGAGCAATGGAGAGGGCTATGCTCGGAGTCTCCCTGCGTGACCGTATCAGAAATGATGAGATCCGCAGGAGAACTAAGGTCACAGACATAGCCCAAAGGCTTGCATGCCTCAACTGGCCATGGGCAGGGCACATAGCGAGAACAGACGGCCGTTGGGGCGGAAAGGTCCTCGATTTGAGGCCACGTACAGGAAGTCGCAGCCGTGGCAGGCCGCCTACTAGGTGGAGACCGACGATCTGGTGAAGATGCGGGAATCCATTGGATGCGGGCGGCACAGGACCGATCTGTGTGCAGAACATTGGGGGAGGCATAGGCCTCCCCCAATGTTCTGCACACAGGTCTAGCATTGGACGTCTATTGGCTGAAATGATGATGATGATGAGTATTGGTGAAGTTTACCGCGGCGTCCAGTCGTGCGATTGTTGAGAGCCTACCGGGAAACGGAAAAAAAAATACAGGGCCATCGAAGTAGGTATGGTCAGTATACAAATCTGTCCCATGGACACCTGTCACGTCAAAGGAGTCACAGGTGCGCTGCCGGCCTTTTTAAAAGGGAGTACGCTCTTTTCTTGAAGATTCGCAGGTCCACACTTCCAGTTTTGTCGTACGAGGTAGAAAGTTTCTTGAGAAACGCACAGTTGAAGACTGCCAACCATCTAGATGATGGGCATGGAACTGTTGACGAGTGGAACGATGACAGAAGCGGCAGGAATCAGTGCGAATAATTCCTCAGAGCATGCCCCATAGTATAAGCGGTAGAATATACATAGCGAGGCTACATCTCTACACAGTGCCAAGGAGTCAAGTCGATTGGAAATATCCTGGCAGTCACTCTTCGTTGAATGTGGTCCAGAGGGAAATAGACAGTGTATACTACCCCGGCAAAGTTACAATCGAATATAATAAAAAGATGCGCAACAAGGATAAACCGATTTCACCCGGAGCTAAAAATGATCTCTTTCGTCGAAGCATGTATTTTGAATGAGTTAATGAATATAACATTTATTTTGACACACGTATGTACATACACAGACAATAACACAATTTAAATATACCATAAAATAATAGAGAAGAAGGATAAAAACTCATAGAATCGTGTGCCAAAAGAGGCCCTCGCTCAGCATAATGCCGTGCCGTGCCGTGTGTGTAATTTTGCAGGCGTGAAAGTGTACAATCACTTGCCCAACTCAATCCTTATGCCGGAATTGAATAAATACAAGACGACAGGGCCGTGTGGTCGCCGGCAGAGTAGAATAGGCCACCCTCACTCTTACCGAGGTGTCGTAAAAGGCGACTAAGGTAACTGCAGGCATGATCATCAGCACCCAGAGAAGGAAAACTCTGCATTTATATCTAAACCCTCGCCAACCCGTCGGCTAAGCGTGGTGAGTATGGCAATTACCCCTCATGTGATTGAGGGAGGCCCGTGCCCCAGCAGTGGGGACTTAAGTGGGCTGATGATGATGAAGACGACATTAAGAAACTGGCTAATTGATAGTTGTTTCTATAATCTTAACGAGTATTTCAGAGCAAAATTCACGTATATTTTCTTGTTTGTTTAAATTTACTCATTTCACCAGACTGAAAAAATTAAGTAATTACTACTTAATTTCGGATTATATGTATATTCTATTGACATTGAAATCTATTGTTATCGTGACTTATTATTATTTGAATTAGCTTTTATTACTTATTTATTTATTAAAGACACACCAACAATACATGCATGATCTGTTCGCTATATATTATATTACAACTCACTACAGTTCTGATACATGTATCATTACACTATTGACATTCAAAATTTAATTAATATTATTACACAATTAATTATTCAAAATCACTAAATTAAATAATGTACATTAATATTAATAATCCGAAATATTGAAAAAAAATATTTCGAGGAAAAATAATGTTTAAACAAAAATAATAATAATAACCCCAAAATGGGAGAATATATTTATATATTTCAAACATAATAATAATTATTCTCACAACATCTCATACGTTGACCTGATTCCGTACTAAGTACAAGTACATTACCAATTGTATGCCTATAAAGTTAAGCTGTGAGAATCTTTTCTAATGTAAGACCTACTCTCATGTAAACCAGTTTGTAGCAATAAAGAATTATGTAAAAGCTGGTACATGGGCGCCTCTGCCCAAATATGATGCCTACATACAAATACAAATAAAAATAATTATATTAAATAAAAAATATATTTATAAAAAAAATAATTATATAAAAAAAGAAAAATATGTACATAGATTTGAAAAATCTAGAGGCGCATGCTTGGATTCAAATCACTATCCCCGCATGGAGGGAGCGATCTTGTCCACTATACTACCATCGCTCTTCACTACTTCTAAAATACTCTATGGTTTTACTCATCCATTCCTCTCCTCTCTTTATAATGTGGGAGAGACTCGGTTCGGCATAAATACGGCCTAACAAAAAACCGGCGGGAATCGCTGCGCGAATGAGGGCATCGGTGGCCCAAACCGGGGGGAAAGGGGAATTTAAATGTTGGCAGCGCACTTGTGACTCCACTTTTGTTGCGTGTGTCCATGGGCGGCGGTAATCGCTTACCATCAGGTGATCCGTCTGCTGTCCATAGAGTTTAAAGTACCAGTCCCACTGCTGGGCAAAGGCCTCAATCAAGTTATCGCTACTATGATGGGAATAGGCTTGATCACCACGCTTGCCAAAAGATATTGATGAGATTAGTGATGAGATTTGTGATCACAAACCAGAGCTATGTCCGAAAAATTCGAATCATACTTATCGTTCGACCCGGGAATCGAACCCGGGACCCCGGGATTACGGCCTTGTACTTAAACCACTAGACGAACAGAGCGTTGCCAAAAGGCGTATAAATCTTTCGCCTTTTGGCAACCGCTTACCATAAGGTAATCCGTCTGCTCATCTGCCACCTATCACAAAAAAACCACTCTTCCAAAACCCAACCCGTACACACAAAATTTATGAAACTCCCTCAACTTTATCCAAACTTCACCGGGTCCCTTTGATGATGCCGCACCTTATTTGCATAGGAGTGCCAAAAACTCAAATCGGGGCTGAATTTTGATTAATAAATTAGGAACACGCTGAAAAGTTAGAGTTTTTGGGCGGAAATATTATTTTAATTATGAATTACATGAGCTTAATTAATAAGATTAAAATTATGAATAGCAAAGTTGTAAGGTATGTCTTCTTAACTTATTATCAGGACATGGATTTGTTTGCCGACAACATAATGTGTTTGCTGGCTTCTTTCCATGACATTATTGATAAAATGACATTTTCTTGACTAGTTTTTTAGATTTTCGCGTTGCATTATAACTACAATGTATCAAGCGGACTAGTCCGCTCGTGACCACGGCTGCTGTAACGTAGCCGAAACGTCGAGCCAAATATGTGAGTGCACATAATAAATATCGCGTTAAACCCCGTATTGATACATTGTAATGACATTTTCATTCTTTGAACGCATACTTTGGAATAGTACGCTGAGATCAGTGAGAGAGAGATAGATAGATATTCTTTATTGCACAAAAATAAAATACAAGCATGATACAACAGCAACAGACAGTACAATAAGGCGGTCTTATTACTTAGTACAATTAGGCGGAGAGGTGGGAAACGAGCCACCGGATCTCCTGATTGTAAGTAACAGCCGCCGCCCATGGACACCCGCAACACCAGTGTAGTCACAAGTGCGCTGCCAACCTCTAAACCCCCTTCCTCAGATTGAACCTCTACCCTCGCTCACTCAACGAAACACAACACCTAAATCGTATGTTAAACAAAACCTAACCACTTCCTCGGAAACTACGCAACTCAAACAGATAATTGGCAACTAATTAGTACTGGAACTAGCGAATAGTTAGCTGAATTAGTCCAACTAAAACTAAATTCATCAACTATTTGCTGAGTGCAGCTAGCCGCCGGCTAATGTGTCATAGAAATGTTACGCAAACATTATACCTAATTACATATATATAGACTCAATTATTTTTTCTGATGAACTATAGACTGACGCTTGGCCACAATCTCACCTGATGGAAAGTGACAATGAGGTCTAGGATGTAACACATTCGCCTAGAAGATGCCTGAAGAATTTATCGATCGAAACACTTTTTTTATGTCATAGGTGGCAGACGAGCAGACGGATCACCTGATTATCAGCGATTGCTGCCGCTCTCACACCCGCGACAACACTGGAGTCACAAGTGCGCTGCCAACCTTTAAGCCCCCCTTTACACCGGATCGGACTTCGGGACCCTCACTCACGCAGCGAAACACAACACAGTGCTGCTTCACGCCGGTTTTATGTGGGGAAACTATGGAATCAGCTACCAACGATGGTGTTTCCGAACAGATACGACCTGGTGA